>JANHJO010026114.1:0-10104 GCA_032468235.1 Pseudoxyrhopus heterurus
TTACAATACCTTAAAGCTATACTGTTCCTATTATCAGTTAACTACTATTCTTAGCTTATTTACCTGACACACTCTAGTTAGGAGATATCCATATCCTAACACATCCTCCCTAAAATATTAAGCAACAATAGGAAGCCATTCCAGAAGGAAGACATATTCAGTCTGTGCTGGCCCAAAGAACAGTGTCCATAAATACCTACTTGGTTTGTACTCTGTACACAATTAGATCTACCTGGCGCATACAAATCCTATGGGGGGGCATTGCAGTTTGTCTCACATCATATAGCATCACACACACACCCCTTGAGCAAAAGGAAAAGGCAGGGATCATCCCCAGTTCAGGCAGGCAAATGGGGGGCAACAGGGACTCTGTCAGCCATCCCTCTCTTCATGTTAGAAAAGGGAAGGGGAGGTAAGCTTCACAGGGGGGATTTCAGGATGGCTTTGATTCTGGGGAGGAGGGAAAAGAGGCTTTGGAGGCTGGTCCAGGGTTCATATGAAGGTTTTCCAGCTATTGTTTGGGCTATTTGGAGAGCTGAAGAAAATAAATCTTCCTCTGTCCTTCACTTCTTTTTTCTTTATCCTGCAGGTGCCACCAGGAAAACCTTTAGACAAAGTTCTGGGTCAGTCACCGGGACCAGAGGTTTAGTCTTCTGAGCTTTCGGACTCTGCTGGAGCCCATCCTTCTGCCCATCTTCCACCTTTTTGGCCAAAGTTCTGCTTGTTAGAGTTTCATGAAATAAAAAGCCCTGGAAGTGAGCAGCCCCTGGAAACTATGCAGAGGGGGGGAAACTTTGGCCAAAGATCCCCTCAAAGGAATCAGGGGAGACTCTCCAAATGCTCCCAATGCGGGAAATCCTTTGCTCACCGGTCCCTCCTTTTGATCCACCGGAAGCTGCACACGGGGAATGGATCCCACCTGTGTTTTCTTTGTGGGAACTCCTTTCCTGGAATGTGGAGCTTTGCCAAACATCTCCGGAGCCACCCTGGACTGAAGCCTTATAAATGCGGAGAGTGCGGGGAGCGTTTTGCTAAAGGTTCGGACCTCGGAGGCCATCAGCGAATCCACCAGGAAAAGAAATCTCAGAAATCCTGGAAGTGCTGGGGAAGATTTCCTGAGAGAAAACATGAGAAAATTCACACAGGGCAGAGACCTTATAAATGCTTGGAGTGTGGAAAATGTTTCACTTGGAGCTCATCTCTTTGGAAACATAATAAAACACACACAAAGGAGGAAAGCAAAAAGTGCCTAGAACGTGGGAAGTGTTTTTCCAGGAAATCATACCTTCTGCAACATCAGAGATTTCACACAAGAGAAAGACCCTATCAATGCCCAGAATGTGAGAAAAGGTTTGTCAGTCCTTCTAAACTTTGGACACACCAAAGGACGCACACGGGAGAAAAACCGTATAAATGTAAGGATTGTGATAAATGTTTTTCTCTAAAGGCAAATCTTTCTGAACATCAGAGTATCCATACAGGGGTGAAGCCCTATATGTGCATCGAGTGTGGAACATTTTTCCGTACGATATCAATCCTCAGAAGTCATGAGAATGTTCACAGAGGGGAAAAAAAGTTCAAATGTTTAGACTGTGGGAAAGCATTTGGTCGTTCACAAACCCTTAGAAGTCACTGCCAAATCCACACAGGAGAGAAACGCCATAAATGCTCACTGTGTGAGAAATCTTTCTCTCGGAAAGACAGACTTTTGGTGCATCAGAGAAACCACAGTGGAGAGAAACCTTATAAATGTTCGGAGTGTGGGAAATCTTTTTCTTGCCAACAGTATCTTAGAGAGCACGAGAGGTTCCACACAGGAGAGAAGCCTTACAAGTGTGTGCAATGTGGGGAGGGCTTTACTCGCAACACACAGCTTTGGGTTCATGTGAAGCTTCATGCAGGAATAAAATACAAAGCACAAAAAAAGTGCCTAGAATGCCCAGAATGTGGGAGGTGTTTTGGCTACAAGTCAAAACTAATTCAACATCAGAGAGTTCACACCGGAGAAAGACCCTATCAGTGCCCAGAATGTGGGAGATGTTTTGGCTACAAGTCAAATCTACTTCGACATCAGAAACTTCACACTGGAGACAGACCCTATCAATGCCCAGAATGTGAGAAACGATTTGTGGAGTCTGCTGAACTTCGCAGACATCAGAAGAAGCACACAGGAGACAGGCCCTATAATTGTGGGGAGTGTGGGAAAAGTTTTCTCACACCAACACTGTGTCAAACCCTGAAGCCCCAGGATCTTTGAGACACTGCTTCAGTTTATCAGAGAATGCTCACGGGGGAGAAACTATACACATGTGTGGAGTGTGAGAAATGTTTTTCCTGAAAACACCATCTTAGAAATCATCAAAAGGTCCATACGCGAGTGAAGCCATAGAGATGCATAGAGTGCGGTAATGTTTTGCTCAAAGGGGAGACATCAGAAAAACCTGATAAAAAAAGACCTAATAGGCCCTGATGGTAGAACAATTTTTCATAGTTGTTCAACCCTTAGAAATCATATAAGAATTCATAAAGGAGGGGAAATTAGATACTCTTAGATCGTGGGACAGCATTTTCTTGTCATTCATCCAGTGGTGCTATCCTACTGGTTTGGCCCAGTTCGTGCGAACCAGTATCGGTAATTTAAAGAGTTCGCTGAACCGGTAAATACCCCCTCTGGCTGGCTCTGCCCACCCCTCCCCGGAGTCTCCATGCGGCCCATTTTTGGATGCCAGGTAGGTTTGTCTGCGCAGAGGCTCTGGGAGGGCCATTTTCGCTCTCCCCAGGCTCCAGGGAAACCAGGCCTCCCGGAAGTTGTGGAAGGCCTATTTCTGGCCTCTGGGGGGGGGTCCTGCGGAGGCCGGGGAAGGCTGTTTTGCACTCCCCAGAGTCCAGGGAAGCTCCCTGGGGCCTGAGGAGAGCGAAAATTGGGCCGCCCAGAAGTCCTCCCGAGGCTGGGTAGGGCTAAAATGCCCCCCCCCCACGCCATGGTGCACGAGACTGACTAGTCCACGCCCACCATGGCCACGTCCACCCAGCAACCGGGCAGAGAACCGGTTGCTGGAATATTTGAAACCCACCCCTGCAATTATCCCTTAAAACTCACACTCTAATCCATATAGGAAAGATGTACTTTAAATGTTTGAAGTGTGGTGTATGGTTTGCCTGGAAAAATACTCTTTCAGCATCAGTGAATTCTTACCGGAGAGAAACTTTTACCACGGCTTAGAATGCGGCAGAGATTTTTATCTGATCATCAGATCTTCACATGAAAAATCCACACAGGAGGAAAACCTTACAGGTGTATAACGTGAGAATACCTTTCCTTGCCAAATGGAACATCTTGCCTCCTGGAGTATGTCCATTAAAATTGCCTCCTCGGAAATTTTCTTGGCCAAGGTATGTTTTGTTATAATTTTTTTAAATTTTAATTCTAAGATGTGAATATGAAAATCTGATGCGAGTGTGAAAATCTAATATCTAATGTGAAATTGTCTGGAACCGTATAAGGACTCCTGCCTTGGGCAGGGAAGGTAGGACTAGAAGACTACAGCAAGGGGTGGGCTTCAAAAATTTGTCCATCCAGTTGCTGGGTGGGCGTTGCCATGGTGGGCTTGCCTAGTCGGCCTCCCGCACAATGGTGGGGGCGTGTTTTCGCCCTCCCTGGGCTCTGGAGGCTTTCCTTGAGCCTCCGGGGGTGCGAAAACAGCCTCCCCCAGGGGCCGGAAAGAGGCCCATTTTCGGACTTCCGGAATTTCTGGGAGGCCCGTTTTTGGCCCTGAACAGGCCGCAGAGGCTTTTCTCGAGCCTCCATGAGGACGAAAACGGTAAGAAGGGCTTTGCTGATAATTTTGTGGTAGTTTTGCCTTTTGGAAGAGATCAAAATATTAATGGAAACGTTAACAGACTTTCGGTGCATTAGCTGGTTTTAAAATCAATAGCTAATAGACAAACAAGTTGACCAAAATAGGAAAACGGAAGACAAAATAGAATTGATGAAGAAAAGTGATTTTAAAAAAAATGATACAAAAGTAAGTTATTTGAGTATTGTAACAAAGAATACGAATTCTGTGTCAAAATAATTGTGATAAGGCATGGAATCAAATTGAAAAGGATGTGTTAAGATGGAAAAAATACAACTGTCATTGATTGCAGAACTTCCGTAATTAATAATGACTATATTACTAGATTGATGTTTCTGTTTTAAACAATACCTATCCAGACAATGGGTGCACCACATAAACAATGACAGGAAGATATATCTAAGTTTATATGGCAGGAGAAAAACCAAGAGTTTAATTTAAAACTGTTCAAGACCAATGAAAGAGAGGATGATTAGGATTGCCTGATTAAAAATTGTACTTTGCAGCCTGTTTGCTTTAGATGAAAGCGTGGGTGTTGCTGGGGATTTTAAAATGAGAAGGGTATGGCTTTTTTATGGTTCAGCTTCAACAATAGAAACATAGAAAGTGTCCAAAAACAACTTTGTGGGTGTTGGCACAAGAAGCATTTTATAGAAAAGAAAAGACCACAATAAATGGATAAACTGTCATATCCTGATGTGTTACACTTTTTGTCTCATGTCTTTGAACCATTTTTCCCAATCAATTTGTCAATACAGCTAGTTGACTTATCATAGTTCATTTAGTGATCGTTCGAAGTTAAAATGGCATTGAAAAAAGCAACATGACCATTTGTCAGCATCCCCATGGTCACATGATCAAAATTCAGATGCTTGACCACTGACTCATATTTGTGACAGTTGCAGTGCTCCAGGGTCACCTGACCCCCTTTTGTGTCCTTTTGGCAAGCAAAGTCCAGAGGGAAGCCAGATTCACTTAACAACTGTGACAAGATAGGTTGCAAAATGGGGAAAACTCACTTAAAAGGTCTTTCACTTAACAGCAGAAAGTTTGGGGTCAATGGCGCTCGTAAGTAGAGGACTACCTATAGATGATAAATTGAGAGCCCCTTAGAACAGGAACATGGAGAATACAAGGTGAAGTCAAAAGAATGTGGAGATGTTTTGTTGAAAAGTCACACGTACTTTGACATCAAAGACTTCACACTGGAGACAGACCCTATCAATGCCCAGAATGTGAGAAAAGATTTGTGGAGTCTGGTGAACTTGGGGGACACCAGAAGGGGCACACGGGAGAGGCCCTATCAATGTGGGGAGTGTGGAAAAAGTTTTCTCACGGCAACACAGCTACGGGTTCATCAGAGAATCCACACGGGGGGAAAAGCCCTATAAATGTGGAGAGTGTGGGAAGAGTTTTACCCGAAAACGAAACCTTAGAAATCATCAAAAGGTCCATACAGGAATGAAGCCGTAGAGATGCATAAAGTGGGATCAAGTTTTCCTCAAAAGGGAGACATCACAAAAACCACATGGGAAAAGCCCCAGTACGCCCTGATGGTGGAACAGTTTTTCATAGTGGATCAACCCCCAAAAACCATATAAAAGTTTGTATGCTTTGTTAAATTTTAGAAAAACATGAAGTACAAGAAAACAAAGGAGAAAGAACTGAAAAAAACCAGGGGGGAGGGTGGGAAAAGCAAAATTGGGGAATGGAGACAAAAGGGAAAAGCTATAGAGAAAAAGTAACTTCCAACTTCCTTCACTCCAGGTAAAATCCTAAGTATCAATAAGTCTTTGAATTAGAATAAACCACAACAAACGGTACGTTTATCACTATAAACATGTATAACCATAAAAAACCCAAATTTATTTCTTTCAGTTACAAGGAAATCCAAGAGTGGCTTCCAAGTAGAAGGAAATGTAGACAAAGTTTTCATTATCCAAAGCAGTCAACTTCTCCCTCCATTCTTCCATTCTGGGTATATGTGAGTCCTTCCATCTGTGCGTGAAGAGAGCTTTGCAGTTCTTGTCATATAGAAAAACAAAGTTCCACAGTTTCTTCACTCTGGTCATCTATGAAATCTAGAAGAAAAGCCTCTGGTTCAAGTGTATATTCAGGAAAGGCTGTTTAGGCTCCTGCGGTAAAGGACCTTGTGGAAATTGCCTTCTCTTCATTGCAACTAAATGACAGGGCGGGCTCAACTTTCCCTCTCCCCATCTCAATCCCTACCCTCGAAGTTCTGGTGGTCTCCCATTCAGAAGAAAAGAGCTGACTGGAGGCTTGGGTGGCATGTTTTTTATGATACAATAAAAGTAATGTAGGCTTTTTAAAAACTACATTTGAAGTCGAGAGATCAACTGCAGAGCCATTTACTGTTTCATAATTTTCATATGTAGAGGTAAGAGATTTAAAATAGGTAAATGACATTTGGAATTGAACAACAGATTGTCAGAAATTGAAACTAAACTATGTGCAAATGATGAACATGTAATTTACTTGCCTATCCATCATAATCTCAGTAGTGGTCTTTAAAATTAATGTTCAAAAACTCCCCCACTCTCCCTATCCTCCTGGTTTTGTCCAAATTTCTCTTCCGTAGAACGTCACAGGCAGCGAATATCAGGGTTCCCATCATTCTGATTTTAAGATTCTGTTAAATCTATTCTAGCCTATATCAATAAAGTATGAATTCTAAAAGTTTCTGGGTTTTCTTTCCTGATTCAGCCTCTCTCAAATAAGTTATAGCCATCTTGACCCCAATATCATTTTTCTTTCCAAAACAGGCAAGTCTCATTAAATTGGGGTCCTACCCATGGGGGTTTCTTTGCAACCGTCCAAGCATTTCAAACCGTTTATTCATGAACTTGTTTAAACATTCCTGACTGGGCTAAAGTTCATCTTTGGGGTTTTGTACATTTTCTATCACAATACAAAAAAAGATGTTGAGACTGGTAAGGATGCAGGAAAGAACAAGAAAGATAAGTAGTAGACTGGAGGCTACAACAGAAGAGGAAAGGTTGCAGGAACTGGTTCTGTCAAGTCGAAGGAAGAGAAGGACGAGGAGTGACAGGATGACAGCCTTCCAATATTTGAGAAGCTGTCACAAAGAAGAGGGAGACAACCTATTTTCCAAAGCACCCCAAAGGCAAAACAAGAAGCAATGGCTGGGAAATAATCTAAGAGCAGCCGGCTCTATGCAGAGCTGACTCGGGGCGGCTGAGTGGGCATGGTCAGGGGGATGCAGAGACGTGGGTGTGGCCAGGCGAGGGGTGCCCAGCGTGTGTGGTCAGGTGGGCGGAGAACAACTCGCCAAGGGCAACTGGACACGGAGCCCACTGGGGACCCCACTGTTAAGGGGAAAACCCCACCTTGCAGATGGAATATAATAAGACAATCAACAGCTAACACTTTAGATCAGAGGTTTATTCAAAGATAAATTTAAGCAAAGATATTATTAAGCACAGACAACCATCAGTACTTACGTTTCAGACTTAATGCATTAAGGGTCAGAGACAGCAGCTGATGTCCTGGAGGATCAGCTACCATCAATGGCCCCGAACGCTTACATGATCTATCTTTTTATACCTTCTTCTCCTTCCCCAACCTACTGGAATTTTACAGATATCTCTTCCTCTTTTTCCTATTTTGTCCAGCAACTGAAACATGCCATCAAAAACCCTTTACCATCTGCTATTTTCAGTTCTTCCTTTTATATTATTCGGACATTCTATGTTCTGAAAATAACCTCTGAGGATGTTTGTTCATATGTTGAAATACTTCTGATTTGACACTTTAATATTCATCTTTTAATCTCAGGCCCTAATCTTTCAGGCCTTCAATATCTCTTTATCCTAATCAATCTTTTCCCTCAACATGTAGGGTTGGGAAAGTCACAGTGGATAGAAAATTTTGCCCTTTTGTTTTCTTTGATTTCCTGACGATCGCTGTGAAAAACCATGGTGATATAGCCCCAAGCCTTGTCTTATCCTGCATTGTAAGAGACCGGATAGTCACCTGTCTGAAATGGTATAGAGGCTCCTGCTGGAGCAGGGGATTGGACTAGAAGACCTTCAAGGTCCCTTTCAACTCTATTCTGATTGATTGATACATTGAGAACTTGATATCTAGGAGAAGACCACCCTGTTTTGCCTCCCCAGGGACTGGATGGCTGAATGGGTAACCATCCTTACTAACAAATCAGATAAAAACCCATCTTGCGTGAAGTTGGCTAGCCCCTTTTAAGGCTGTTCGCTGATGGCTTGTGCTACATTTTAGGTTACCCTATTTCATCGTCTAACTATGCACAGTATGTGAAGAAATATTTGGTTATGGGTCAGTTACTACTAATCTCCTTTTAATCATATGAACCCAATTCCAGAAATACCAATATTAAAAAGGTGTCCAGCTGCTGTCTCCACATCCCATACATTTGTATATCCCCATTGTTTGCTGTTTTTCTACCCTGAAGGCCTCCAAGGTTCTGTCATTTTCAAGTAGGCAAATTGCTTCAGCTTCTCCCTATTTTTGCTGTCCTTTATAAAGTTTCACTATATAGCCAATATTATTGATCAGCTGTTGGCCGTTGGAGCATTACCTGGCACTCCAATGTCAAATTTCAAAGTAACAATTATGTTTGGGGTGGGTATATTTTCAGTTTCTTAAAATTCACCGCTGGGAAGTTTGTGGAGGATTACAATATAATCCACAAGAAACCTATGCCTGGCAAGGATGTAGGCCTAATTTGCTGCAGTTGTTAAGATTTTCCCTGTATGCCTTTTTTTCTCACTCCTGACTAGAGGCAAAGCCAGTGTCTTGCAACCTTGGTCATTTTAAGAGGTGTGACCTGCAAAATCCAGAATTCTGGCTGTGGAATTCTGACAGTGGTCATCAGCACATCTTTAAAGGGGGAAGGTTGAGAAAAACATTGGTGGTGGGTTTTATCCATCAGAAATAGGGCGGAAAGGGGTCTTGGAGGTCTTCTAGTCCAACTCAGTCAGGAGACATCTATAACATTTCAGACAGGTGACTGTTCTTTTCTTAAAAACCTGGGTAGATGTTTCTATCTAAAAAAACATCATTTCCTTTGTTTTGCTCTGAAGCAGCTGCAATGTGGCAGCTCTTTCTTAGTAGCTCTTTTAGGAATGGAAGCTAGCAAACGGTAAAAGAAGCCTAAGAGAGAAATGGAGGGAAAAGGAAGGGGGGGAAACGAGCTGAACTGCGAATTAGAAAAGGGAGAAAGAAGGAAAGGGGGGAAAAGAGAAAGAGGAGATTCAAGATGGATGTTCTCCTTGACCAAAACAGGCCAGAGACCTCAAACTGCAGCAGTCAATGGCACTGATGCCATTGGAATGGAAAAAGAAATGGAAAAGGATTAAATATTATAGAAAAGAAACATGTATAATTTTGCTGAACCATAAAGGCCATGAGGTAAAATTGGGTTTTGCCATATCACACTCCTTGAAAACGGGGATCAGTCTTCAGCCCAGAAATTACGTAGTCCACAGCTAAACCATTATTATTTTAACATTGGTTTCTGGTGCTTCTGCCCTTGGTGAAGAGATTCCGACAGTTGGGTAAATGCAACTCTTAAAGCCAAAAGAAAATGGGTTGAACAGAGATTCCAAAATGTGACTTCTGGTGGAAATCTTGGCCAAATATGCCATCAGCTTCCCTTTCAGGAAATGGGGAGGGGTCTCACTTGACCCCATCATGAGTCATTGCTGGCCCCAATGAATGTATTTACATCCTCCCTAAACTACAAACCAACAATAGGAAGTCGTTCTTGGAGCAAACCATATTAAATCTCTGGTGGCCGAAAGAACAGTGTCCATGAATACCTAGATAGGTTGTACTCTATACAAGATCTAGCTGACACATACAAATCCTATGGGTGGGGGGTCTTTGTAGTTTGCCACACATTACGTAGCATCACCATGCCCAGAATTGGGCAAAAAGGATAAAGGCAGGGACCATCCCCTGTTCAGGCAGGCAAACGAGGGGGCAACAAGGACTCTGTCAGCCATCCCTCTCATTGTGCTAGGAAAAGGGGAGGGGAGGTCAGCTCCAACCCACGGATCCCAGCATGGCTTTGATTCTGCAGGGAGGGAATAGAGGCTTTGGGGGTCCCTCAGGGTTTATATAGGGGGGCTTCCAGCTATTATTTGGCCCAGTGGTGGCTCAGCTGGTTAAGTAACACTGTACTTGTAATTAAGTATTCAGCTCCCAGCTGCCTGCAATTTAGCAGTTC
>JANHJO010026349.1:0-10089 GCA_032468235.1 Pseudoxyrhopus heterurus
GAACGTTGTCCATGGGGTCGCGATGGGTGGGACACGACTTCGCAACTAACAACAACCAGTTTGTACAGGACCCCTATGAAAGCAGGAGAGCCCTGCAAAAGCAGAGTATGGATAAAAGTCTCAAAAGAGCATAGAATAAAAAGGGAAGCTAAACGGCACGGTAATTTACCAAAAGCAGGGGTGGGGGGAAATCCCTTCTATATCAGATCTCAGGGTAATGATGACCCCAGCGTCTCTTGTCATCTTCAAAAAATGCCATTGTCCAATTTTATTTCATTTGCAATGCTCTGAAATCAAATGCAGCTAGTAAAATTGGTGGCCCTTCCCACTCCCATTTCTTGGAAAATACTGGCTCCCATTTCAAATTGCTCTTAACTGTCGGAATTTTATGTTTCCATCTGAAATACTTTTTCTTTTTTCTTGATTTGGATTTCTGCAAAACTTGAGAGCCATCCCCCACCATTACCCCCGGCCCAGCCTGCTAAAATTTCTGGTTCTTCTCTCTCCTCTTTGGATGGTGCTAATAAACATCCGAGGCTAAATATTTAATTAGAGAAAAGGACGGCTGTATTTGGAAGACAAATCTCATTCACACGTCTTGGAAGGCCTTAAAAACGGAGAGATTTGTTCTATCGTTCACATTTACGGTCTATGCATATTTCACTAGATGTTTACCCACTTACAATCTGCAATCGGCATGAATAATCGTTGGGCATTTTAGCTGCAAACAACTCATACAGAAAGGTGCTTTTCTAGAATCTGCAATTTACTGGAATAGCAGCAATCCATCCACTGCCATTATGATGGACTTTTCTGGACGTCTTAAAAAGTGTATATTCTATAACCAGAATACTGGAAAAAGAACACGATTTATGTGGCTGTTCACATGGACACTCCATCGAGGAATGAGGATAGATGCAGCCTCTCTATATTCAGCTCAGAAGCTTCTTATGCTAAAGTAAAATGCTGAGTTTAAAAACAGAATCCTAGCACAATACCCACAATGTGTATGTATGTGATACACACACATATGTATTGAGTGTATATATATATATATGTGTGTGTGTAAGAGTGTGTGTGTGTATTGAGGATATACTCAATACACACACTCTTATATATATTCATATATATATATATATACACATACACTCAATACACACACACACATATATATTCATTTAAAAGAGAAGATAAATAGTAGTAAAAAGTGCTATAAAATGAGGAAAGAAAAAGAAAGAAGTCAAAGAGAAAGCAAAAAGGGCAAAAAAGGGCAAAAAAGAAAAATAGAAAAGAAAAAAGATATAAGAAGTGATCTCTGATATTCTTTATTGCAGTTACAAATATTATTATAGTTTAACCTCTCTCTCTAAAGTTATATCATGATTCTCTTCTTTCTATAATCTACCCCAACTAATCATTCAAGTCATAAATCACAAGTTCATATTTTTTTTTTCATTTTTATACCAAAAAAATCCCACAGTACCAACAATGTGACTTAGGAACCAAGAGGAGATACCGTAAATAAAACCACTACCGAGTCGAAGACCCAAATCCTGGTGACTTCACTGGAAGGTCCATGAAATTCTGGTTTTGCTATTGACTTGTTTTGGAGGGACAGTTTAATTTTCCAGTTTAATCTAGAACTCTAGCATATCCTGGTTATCTCTCAATTTCATGCCAGCCAATGCCAAAGATGATCAGCCTTCTGAGTCAATTTTATTGAAGTTCTGCCAGGGTCTTTTTAAAATCAGAAACATTTCCTTTTGGGTGAAAAGGCTCAATTAAAGATTTATTTGGAATTATTTGTTAGGTTGTCTACTCAAAACAAAAAGAAATGACTTTGCGTTACAGTGGGGTATTTCTTTTTGTCATTGAATGAATTTCTTAGCTACTTCTCAAAATGGCAGAACACCTTTTATAAAATTAAAAATACTTTAAACATACTTTAGATCCTTTTTGAACTAAGTGTACTTTTCTTGCAATGTTAAGCCCAATAAGGAGAACAATAACATTTTTCAAACAGAGTGGATACAAATTTGTTTTTTTTTTTAAATAATTATACAAATATCTGCTTTTGGAAAGTATTATGGTTTTGCTACAATGTGGTAAAAAAACCCGACAACTTTAGCAAGATTTAAGCCTTCTTAGCTCTGTTGGATATCTTTAGTAAAGACCTAAACTATTATTAATTGGAATTCTCTGGGTAATGTACACATGATTTAAAAGAATATAAAATATTTAAAATGAGCAAACCATAACAGCACAATAATTAAGATAAAATTGTAACCAGCACATAATCATAAATATATAAAGTATTCGAATGTGCACCCTTTTTTTCTGTAGTAAAGGAGAAATTGTAGCTGATGTGACAGAAAGAAACAGCACCGTGTGCTAAGAAATATTCCTGATTTTTTTCTTCTTCTTTGCAAGTTCTCCAAACTCAGCACTTCTCACTGTCTTCATACCACACAGACGTGTTTATATTGTATCACATTTTAAATCAGCTTGATTGCTTGGTTCTGGATAGGCAAACGAGTTTTAATTTTTCTATTCTTGGGAAGATTCAAACCCTCGTAAAGAGATCTGGAGGAAGGGCTTAAATGTGGTGGAATCAAAATTCAGAAAAAAATGAAAATTCTTCCTTTAAAACAGACTTTCAGTTGAGCCTAAATTATGACCAGTGATAGGCAAGGAAAACCGAGTACTTTTTTTCTCTCAATCAGACTTTTATTACTGTCACAGATCAGTAATTAAAAAAACAGCAGCATAACAGTCTTTGACAAGAGAAATCCCTGCATTCATGCACAGACGTTTAACTTTTCATCTGTCCTGGCAGTTCATTTTCCATTTTAACATCATCTAAGTAACGATCTTAAGTTTCCATCTCTCTCTCTCCTTTAACAGATCTGCCTTTCGTATTTTCCCACCTTTATTATTTTTTTTGTAAATCACACGAGGCAGAGAACACACGTTCCTTCCTCCTCCTCCTATTTAGTTAATTTTATTTAATGTTTATTTATTATTTATTTATTTCATCTGGATTGTCCAAGATTAATGACCATCTTTCATGTCCTAGAATTAAGAGATTAATCTGAGATCTCTTAGAGATTAATCTAAGAGATTAATCTGGGATTTCTTAGATTTCTTCTAAGTTTTTAGAACATTTCTATCCTGATGCTATCCTGAAAACTTGGTTAGCACTCTAAACAGAAAAAAAAGGAAGGTGTCTGACTTGGTAGGATTGAAATGGCCTTGCCTATTGGTTAACAAAAAAAAAAAGCAGTTTGGAGCAATGGTTAAGGCACCGGTTTAAAAACTGGGAAGTCTGGGTTCTAGTCCCACCATAGGCACAAAGCCAGCCTTGGGCCAGTCACTCTCTCTCAGCCCTAGGAAGGAGCCAATGGCAACCAAATTCCAAAGAATCTTGCCAAGAAAACTGCAGGGACTAATCCAGCAGTTGCCAGGATTCAAAACTGATTCAAAGGCACGAAAGCAACCACTTGGCTTACAGAAGAGAATAAAGAAAAAAGTACTGAATACTCTTACACTGTATTTACACTATGTATGCTTTCATCGATGCAGTTAACAAATAACGTTCGGTGTACTTTCTGCTCAATGGTTCCCAAACCGTGGCTGCATAGCTGGATGATTTTTATTACACTGTCCTTCTGCCAGGGACTTGTTTTCTAAAACCACCTTGATACACGGAGAGATTTTACGCTGGTCGTATCAAGTGGTGCACAATTTCCAGTATTATCTCTTCTGCAATTATACTTTGCAGTTGTGAGATAAAAGTGAAGTTAAAGCCGTTCTGGTAAATGCAGGAGAGTTCATGAAAAAGAAAAAATGAACTGAATGGTTCAGTGTGGTTGGGCTCCAGACTCTCTAAGAAAGGATCTTAAGAGAGCTTGTAAGAATAGCCTTTCAGCCAGAAGGTCTCATTCAAGGCCCAAATGACCAGGTTCAAATTATTCGACTTTGGACGTCTTAGGAAGCCTCTGGAGAAGGCTCTGATGCTGGTAAAGATGGAATGAAAGAGCAGAAAAGGACAACCAGAAACAAGGTAGAGAAAGATACAGCTACAGTGGTGATGGGGGCACCCTTGGAAGATCTGAAGGACCAGTTTGGGAATAGATCCTCTTGTGGTAACTAAGAGTAGAAAAAGACTTGATGGCCTAGAATCAGTCAAGAATTGCCTTGCTGGGTTTGAACAATGAAACAAATGCCCAATATGGATAATATTTCTTAATAGTACACAATCGTCCAGGGCTTTTGGGAATCTCTCACAAACTGAATATAAAGGCATTTGGCAGCCTTGAACATGGAGGTTCATTTGGGTTGTCTATGGAGGTTCTCATTTCATGTGGGTTTGCTATCTGAAAGCTGTATTGTACAGTTGTTAATAACTACCACTGGTGTTCTTCTTTATAAGTCATTTAGCACTTTGTGTCCTCCATTTATGTACATCTATTCTGTACCTTATTTGTTCTGTCTGAAGTTTCTTAGGAAATGTAGCAGAAACAATTCTGTAAGATCTAAGAAAAGTGGAATCTTACCGTAGGAAGTCCCTTGATCCCACAAACAGGAGAAAACAAATATTTTAAAAGTGGAATACACTTCCATTTAGCTGTTGGGTTTAGTTGCTAGAGACACAGTTTAGTGTAGTTATTAAAGTGCAATACTAGAAACTAGGAGATTGTGAGCTCTAGTTTTGGGTGAGTTTTGCCAATCACTGTGTCCAAGCCTCACCTATCTCACAGGGTGGTTGTTATGGGGACAGAATCTATATTATATGCACCACCTTCAGCTGTATGAGATAAAGCTGGGATATAAAAATAATATTTTTCTCTTTGAATAGCTTATAGCCATCCTCAAGTGGGGAGGAAAGAGATCTCTCTTCGTATTTTAGCTCCTTCCTTTTTTAGTCTTTTTCTATTATTTCCTTCTCTTTTAAAACCCCATGTAGAGTCTGCTGCTTTTTCAAGAAGACAATTCTCCATCGGAAAAAGGAAATTTCCAAAAAAAAAACACCAAACCCTTCCAAACTGTTTTGGACTACAGCTCCCATCATCCCTGGCTGTCATATTATTTGGGGAGGATGGAGATGTATCTCTACTCATCTGGAGAGGAGTGTCTGGTTAAGGAAGAAAGCCCGTTTAAATTTAAGGAACTAAAAAGGTACGAGAAAACCAATTTAAATAAAATTGATTTTTCTATCAGCTTTAAACAGCTGATAGCTCTCCAAAGAGTACCGACTTTCCTAAGTTAATTCCTCCTCTGAAATCTTGTTCTTAAAACTCTGAAATCATACCAACAACATTTAAATGGAAGGAAAGAGCCTCACTGATGCCTCTATTCTAGCCAAAATCAGTTTTTCCATTTGGGGGAAAATAAAAAACCAGAGCTGGAAACGCAGGAGAAAACAACTTGGTGACATTTGACTCTTCCCCAGATCAATAAATCGAGCAAGGAAACTTTCAGAAAGGTAAAATTCAGGTCAAAAAGTCTTTAGACAAAAAAAAAAACCTTGTATAAACTTTACTCAGGGGTTGTAAACTGGAACTCCCTGGAAAGAGTTTACTGTTGTGTTTGTGGAAAGAATTGGGATTAAAAAAAGGAAACGCACCAACGCACGCATGCACACACTCAGAGTACAAGAATTGACGGAGGTGGCAGGGAGCCGGGAGGTGAACAATCAGATTTGCTTTGAGTTTCCAGCCTCTATTGCAACAGGGTGCCTGGGTTCCCCGTTAAGCCCTAATCCTGGTTTAAGCAAATCCTAACTCTCCGTTGCGTAAACTCTGGTGAAACTCATGCATTATCGGACACCTCTCTCAGAGGGTTGCGATTTTGCAAAGGCAGTCCCTAAACTCACTTCATGCTTTTCCAAACAGAGAGGTTGTCTTTTTTTACCCCCTGGTTGCTTCTGTGCCCAACCAACCGACCAACCAGGTAGAAGGTGAGTCTTTGCACACCTGCAAACATCCTTCATCCAAGTTGCCTTCCTTGCAACCCTCAAGGAGCCCAGGACTGAAGAGAAAAGCAAAGTCTTCTTACCTCTGAAACGGGACCTCTGCCCTCCCGCTGCGCTGCCTGGTGTTGTCTGTGTGGCTGAGAAGCCTCCGAGATGATGCAGGAGGTTTATATTGACGGCAGGCACGTGTGGCTTTGAGGCATCCTTGTCGCACGGCCTGGGTTGCTCCAGCCCCTTTAAGGAAGGTGCTTCGATCACATGCTGCGCTACTCCCAGCCAAGGATCTGGCAAGAGGGATAAAGGAGGAGGGAAGGGAGAGGGAAGGAGAGGACGAGAAGGAATTGCGGAGGAGGAGGAGGAGGAGGAGGAGGAGGAGGAGGAGGAGGAGGAAGGGAGATGCAAGCCGCTGCCCAGAGAAAGAGAAGAGGGATCTTTACTTTAGGAAGAAGTAAAGAGAATTTTCAGGCATCCCTGACTGGTGCAAAGTTTTTGCGTTGCTTCTCTTTGGATCTGTGACTGCTGGCAACGCGTTTCAAGTTTTTATTCAAGGCCGGGGAAGAACTGACGAAAGCTTGATGCACCTGCTTTGGCCGTGGGGAGCTGGGTTGGGATTTGAATGTGCTGCAATTTTTTTTTTATTTGCACATACCCAAACGGACTTCATATCCAAACCACCTTTCCACGTTCCTTTCCTTCCTAGCAAATGAAAATAATAATAACAATCAAAGAAATTCCCCAACTGTATTTGCTGTCTTGCCCGAAACCGTGTTTGAGACAGAGGCAGCATGATTATTTAAATTTTTTGTTTTGTTTAAAACCCTTCCGACTAGGAGGACTCAGTAGCTTCTAGTGCCTAGATAGAATATGGTTTTAAAAGGAAGGAGAGAATTGGGCTGAGAGCCAACTGTAATATTGAGCAGTTAATTTCTTTTTTCTCTCTCTCTCTCTTCTTTGGCTTTGTATTGTATTAGAGGGGGGTGGGAACAGGTCCCTAGTCTCTCTTCCCCCTTTATTTTGTGTGTGATAGTGGTTTTAATTTTTATAGATGAATTTTAAATAACCTTGCCTCTATCTTAAATTCGATATTCCATTTTTAGGTTTTAAATTTTTATTTTATTTTACATAGCCCAGAGTCCCACTGTACAACGAGAGAGGCCCTTTCTAAATGTGATGAATAAATAAATCAAATGAAGTGATGATGAACAGGAGTCTTTGCTCCCAAATCTTTACAATCAAACCCGAAGCCGAAAATAATCTTAAAAGGAGAAAAGGAGGTTCTCATCTCCCAGTTCTTCAGAATGGACATGGCATATTTATTTTTATTTTATTTATTTATTATTAGTATTTATAAGCTGCCCCACTCCCCGAGGGCTGAATTTTGAAGAAATTCTAAAAAGTATTTTGGTAACAGACCCTGATTTATTTTTCCTTAAGAAAAATATCCACCCTTCAGGATACAATTCTCCCACTTAGACACATAGGTAAAGGTAAAGGTTCCCCTCGCACATACGTGCTGGTCGTTCCCGACTCTAGGGGGCAGTGCTCATCTCTGTTTCAAAGCCGAAGACGTCTCCGTGGTCACGTGGCCGACATGACTAAACGCCGAAGGCGCACAGAATGCTGCTACCTTCCCACCAAAGGTGGTCCCTATTTTTCTACTTGCATTTTTTACCTGCTTTCGAACTGCTAGGTTGGCAGAAGCTGGAACAAGTAATGGGAGCACTAGGGATTCGAACCGCTGAACTGCCAACCTTTCTGATCGACAAGCTCAGCGTCTTAACCACTGAGCCACTGCGTCCCTTATATATGGCTCATATACTTATGTATATTTTTTTACCTGCTAAATATCTTTGATTGTTAAAAGAATGAGCTCCAACATTATTGTAATAGGTGGCACTTTTTAGGCTTCCTGACCTAGGAATGTAGGAAGAAAAAAAGAACAGACTCTTTTTCAGTAGTTTCAAAGAATACAAAATTGTACTCTTACCCAAAGAATGATGAATTATTTTCATTACATAATCAATGTGAGTCATTAACGATATTAGAACCTAGGGAGGAATCTAATAGAAGCTGCCCACTCCCCCAAAATATGAACTACATCTTACCTAATGGTCCACAGTTAATTAATCTATGTAATGAAGATACTAGCCCTAACAGTTCTGCAAAGTTCATATAGGTCATTGCCTCTTCACTGAAGAGGCAATAAATCTATATTCCAGAATTTGAAAGATATTGAATAAGCTATCTGTTCACATACCATCAAAATGGAGATTTGTCTAAGTCACAAGTTAAGAAGAAATTCCTATGTCAATTTCTTGCAGATGTAGAAATTCTTCCAACAAGAATTCCATTATCGCCCTCTCTGAAGATCATCAAAAAAGTTTTATTTTCACTCAAGATCTCCAAAGATCCCAAATAACAGTTTTAATTATAAATAACAAAATAAACAAGCATGCATAGTTTTCACAGTTATTATTCTTTTACTCAGCCAACTGCTTTATTATATTTACATGTCAAAAATTGACATGAAAATGACTGCTGGCTTCCTAAGAACTTTGATGGACATAGTATTTAAAATAAAACTAATAGTTCAGCTATCCCATCAATTTGAAATGAAAATTTAAAAATGTGAATGTTTGCAAAAGCTATTCAAGATGAGTATTCAAGGACTTGTTATTGGATCATTATTATCTGAAAGAAAACTTGGCACAAAGCCAAAGAAGTTAATTTTGAAGCAAACCATAAACATTGATAAGATGGCCTTAAACAGCGAAAACAAGGCTGCCTGTAATGAAGCAACAATCTCATCTCTATCAATGAGAAATTAACTTTGTCAGCTACTGAAGAAATACCAAGCACACATTCCCCAAAGACTGAATTATTTAAAACAAGATCTATTGGAACTATATGACATGGTTGAATGTATCCTTCCAAGACTCTACTATTACAGTAAATGACTATCACGTTTTCAGATCTGAACATGAAAACCGTAGAGGGGGTGGTGTTGCAATCTTCTACAAAAAATCCTTAGGTTTGAAAAAGATAAATGTTACTCAGCAACTTATTCTTCCAGAAATTATTGTTTGTGATCTATCCCTAAATACCACAGTTCGCTTCTTACTATGCTATAGAGCCCCTGACTACTATCTTGATCTCATGAACAAGCTAAATACACTACTAACATGGGCTACCTCCTGTCCACAACCCCTTGTCTTTCTTGGAGACCTCAATTTGCCCTTTATTAACTGGACTCTAAATGAATGTACAACTGAACCTATACATGAAACCCTATACAATACTGTTACAACTCTAGGACTAGAGCAATTGGTAATGAACAACACTAGGCTCAGCAATTGCTTAGATCTTCTCTTCTTCAATAGCTTAAACACAATCTATGGCCTACAAGTTAAAGAGCCCTTCTACAATAGTATCACAGCATGATTGATTTTTGTTCTTGCAAAGATGGTCATAATGACAGGACTCCAAATTATAACTTTAAAAAAGCAAACTATGACCTCATAGCTAATGACCTCACATCTCTTGATTGGCATCTTCTGTTCACAGACTGTATAACTGCAGAAGACTACTATAGCACTTTCTTGCATGAAGTCAATAGAGTCATTAATCTTTATGTACCTAAAATAACTCCTAATACCAAAAAAAAAACCAAATTACCCATTACAATAAGAAAGTTACAATCCAAAAAAAATCTCTCTGGCACAAAAACAAAACCAGTTATGTACCTAACTTTAAAAAATGATACAAAACTTTATGCCACCAGATAAAGGCTGAATGTACTAATTATCACTACAAACAGAAGGAAAAGCTTTTAAACTTGAATTCTAACCGAGCCTTCTATAATTTTGTTAATGCCAAACTTAAAGACTCTAAATCTATCCCTCCCCTTGAAGGACCGTGCGGGGAAGATTGTAACGATGAAGATGTCAAGGCCAACCTATTCAATTCATTGTTCAGTTCAATCTTTGTCAACAGCAATGGCTGCTGCCCTTCATTTCCTAGACGCACCACAACAATTTGTAATGACTTACCGTATATACTCGAGTATAAGCCGACCCGAGTATAAGCCGAGGTCCTAATTTTACCCAGGAAACCTG
>JANHJO010026517.1:0-10079 GCA_032468235.1 Pseudoxyrhopus heterurus
AACGTCGCCAAGATACCCTCAACCTTACACGGGAAAAGACCCGAACACACCAAGATGTATATATATATATATATATACACATATACATATACACACACACACACACACGTGTGTGTGTGTGTGTGTTTATATACACGTACACTGTCAGCTCATGGCGGGGAACACATCTAATATTCCGGCCCATCTGTCCCGCAACAACCATCCTGTGGGCTGGGCTGGGGGAGAGGGACTGGCTAGTCCCCCAGCCAGCTTCCACGCCGCAGAGAGCCCAGGATTCACTCTCTCCTGGCTTCTAGGCCAGCCCCTTCACCCTGCAGGCTCTCTTTGGCCGCCCTCCCGAGCTCCTCCAGATCAGTCCAGGCCTGACGGGGCTACATGAGGGATTTCACGGCTGGCCGAGCGAGAGCAGCTGCCATAGGGCGCCCTCTGCACCTGTTCAGGGACTCTTTGCTTCTCGGGGCTTGGAGGGGGACATCTCTCGCCACGGGGAGGGGCAACAGAGCCGGGAAAGGGCCTCCGGGGACGGGAAAGCCCGGCCGGGGCTCGAGCCCACTCACGTTTCACCAGCTCCTCCCCGGGGAAGCCCGCCGCACAGCTGGTGATCAAGGTGCACGGGACGGCCATCGCGCACGCCAGCGGTCTTGAAAGGCCCGGCGCTTCCCCTTCCGGTGCAGGCCCCGCCCTTCCCGGGCCGTACCATTTTAAACAACGGCGGGGGGAGCGAATAAAGTGAGCGAACGGCTGCAGCTTAAGAAACCCGTAATCCCCGAAGAACAGATATGAAAGCAAAGACACCTCCGCGTCTTTTTTTCTTTTGCGAACAGAAAACGGAGCTGGGTCCAGTTCACACGGCTACTGCCGTTCTTCCCCCCGCCTCATACGGGCCCGTGGTCCACGCCCGAGCCGCGCGTCCCGTTGCTAGGAGGCGAGGTCACGTGACTCCCGGTGCCTTTCCGGAGGGGAAGGCTCCGCCATGGCGGGGGTGGCCGGGTCCGGGGTCGAGCTGGGCAGCGTCCTGGTGCAGGTGGGTCGAAGGAGGTCGCCTCCGCCCGGCTCCCCGGACCCCCTCGCGCCACTGCCCGACCTGATGGGCTCCAGAATCCCGGGGAGTCGGGGCGGTGGCTAGGTTAAACCATGGCTTGGCTAATCGTGGTCTGTTGCATAAACCACCATGGGCGGGGCTTCACGGCTGGGCTTGCCTCCGTGCCTGGTAAATTGACCGTGGCTGGGTTGGCAAAGCATACTAGGTCGGCCACCCTCTCGGCCCTTTTCGCAGAGCGCAGTTTTTTTTTAAAAAGTTTAAAAAAAAAGATTTTTTTAAATGGTGGTTTGCATCAGGGCTAAAGGCTGCCCTAAGCAAAACCGGGCTACCTAAGGCCTTTTATTTGGTTGGTTAGGTTTTGGCTTGGTGTTAATTTCCTAAGTCGGGACATCATTTTTGTGGCTGCACAAATACAACTCCCTGTGTTAACCTGGGATAAGTAAACAGCACCTGAAAGAGGGAGTCAGGCCGTTCTTTCTCCCTGGGATTTTTTCCTCTTCGACTGACTAAATCTCCTTTTGTAGTCTAGCCTGGATTCTTAGCTGAATATAATCAATAGGACGTTTATAGGGAAGTTTCAGAAGAAAAATGCAATAAACATGGAATTGATGCTTCAGCTGCTCCACAGCCTCCTCCTAGCCCTCTGCCTTTCAGCTGCATTTTTATCTTACCTTGCCTTATCTGCCTTGATTCCCACAGCTCTAATCAATCCTGTGTGAATCTCATATAGATTTAACAAACGTTTTTCTCTCCCATTTTAATATAATTTACAGATTGCTCAGAAGTTACTGTTTTCCCTTTTTAATGTCTAACATTAGCCTTTGGGTGAAGAAAAAGCAGATTTGGTAAACATCTTCCAAAATAACTGAATGTCATCTGTCATTTGAACTATTCTTGCAATATAATACACTAAAAAGAAGTAGCTTAGAGCTGATTAAATATCTAAATGGGAAATACAACGAACTAGTCTCCAATGGTACTGTCTTTGGTTTGATTTCAGCAGTATTTAACAGATTTAGAATAGATCTATATATAAATAAATATATTTATGTGGAATTGGCTAGCTATTTTTTCAATCAGAGTTTTGTCTTAAAAACCACATGACTGACATTCGGAATTTTACATGCTTACTTTGGAAGAGCCTACCTGCCTTGACAAATATATTATTTTCTGATAGTAGAAACCAGTGCACTCATATTACAACTGCACAACTTAGTAACTGAAAACAACTATGGTAGCTTTTACCTAGTGGGAAATGAATCTACCTACTTCTTGATAAAAGTTACTGGACCCATGTTCCATTAGTTCCAGAGACAATTCTCCATTTTAGATGCACTAGGATTGTGCATTTAAAGATTGTATTTAGTAAGTTTTTTTCCAAAAGGATGCTGTTTCAAAGCATCATAACTACTAGAACGCCTGAAGAGAATGAGCAGACAAGCAGGGTACCAGCCGCTCAATTCTATGTTCCCCTTGCCTTTAATTGGCTCCATTTGCAGTGACATTTTTCTTAACCATTAGGAAATGTGGCTTCTGATCCATTAGATCAGAGATCACTTGCTTTCACATGTCACATTGGCACCTGAACTCTCTTCTAACAACGTTCTTTTTCCAAAAAAACGTTTTATTCACAAAATTAAAATAGAAACTCCAAGAAAGGAAAACAAAGCTAAATAAGACATAAAATAAAAAAGACATATATATAGGCATGAATGCTGGCTGGGTGACTTTGGGACAGTCTCAGCCCTGCCACAGACTACCTTGATATCAGTTTTGACCAGATCAAAACTAGTCGAGCTATGAAGATTCTGTGGACTTATCAGAATTTGATTTTAAGCAAAATATTTGACAAAAATATCCCGTGGTATTTTAATTAGCAAGCTAGTTAAGAATGGGCCATTGGCTGTGATAAGTGAATAACTGGCTCAAAATTCATACTCAAAAGTGTCTTCATCACCAGTTTGTGGTCTATAACAAGGAGTAATATTTTTGTGTGTAAAAGGCCAGATAGTAAATGTTTTAAGCTTTGTGGACCAAGAGGTTAAAGCAAGGATATTATGTAATTTCTTATATAACCAGGGGGGAAACAAATTTCCACACATTTTTAATTGATGACATTCCCTTTCTTTGACCCGCTCACACTTCAGGAGGCCAGGGCAGAGGCTCCAGCAGTCTTGCACTTCTGCAGGTACAATTGGCAGGTCTGCAGGCCAAGGAGCACCAGCTTGCCAGCAAGGAGGCTACCAATTCCCAAGATGCTCAGCCCCACCCTTCGCCTTGGGAGCTCAACTGAGGTTCGGGCCTAGCTAGTTCCACCTACCTACCCACCTGTCCATTCTTAGCTCACAGGCCATACAGAGACAGATGGCAGGATGGATTTGGCTCATGGGCTCTAGTTTGTTGGCCACCTGATCCAGAACTTATCAAGTAGAGTAGAAAGGATTGTCCTTTGTACTCTATTCTTCAGCATTTTTCTTAGATAAGAGTAGATAAAGGGTGGAGAGGATGCTTATCAAATTTACAGATGACAAAAGGTGTAGTGGGATACTAAAAAAAAGCACACGAAAATTCACCAAAGTCACCAAAATTAGGGAAGGACCAGCATCTGAGGGATCATGTCTACTTGACCAGATGGCAAAGAGGATTGGAAGAAAAGAGACAGATGGGCTGCTAGCCAGGAGATGTTGCCAACTAAGTGTAAATAAAGCCCAAAATGTCGGAGGCTTATGGATAACCATACAGTCACTTCAGGTGCTTGGCAGCTGGTCTGCATTTATGGTTGTTTGGTATCTCTCTTTTTTTAACAGTTTATATATTTTCATTTTACATACATAGGTGCTTAGTGAATAGCATTGTCTGGATCCATTTGTTTATATAATAATACATTTCCCAGTCCTAATTTCTACTTCTATTATCCAATCATTTGTAAAACAAGTCCCATGTTCGAAAATATTCTGTATCTTCTTTTTCTCTTATTTTTAGTGTTAATCTGTCCATTTCAGCACAATCTAATTTTTTTTTTTTATCGCATTTTCTTCTGCAGGTTTTTCCTCATTTTTCCAGTACTTTGCAAATTCAATTCTTGCTGCTGTCAAAACATGTAATATTAAATATAGATTCCCCTTTATCATACTTTTCAGGTATAACAAAAAATTTCTGGCTTATAATCTATGTGCTGCTTTAAGATTTTTTCTAACCATGTATGTATTTTTGGCCGTTTGGTCTCTTGACTGCATTTTATGATGATTTTGCTGAAAATTCATTTACCTCCAGTTTTCTACAAAACCTCGCCCATAGCAAGCTATGGGTTCACTTAACAACCACAGTATTCACTTAATGACCACACAGTCACTTAGTGGCACCAGGGATTCACTGAACAACTGCCACAAAAAGGTCATAAAATCAGGTTACAACCAGGATGGGCATTCTCTGTTGCCGTTGTAACTCGAGGACTCCCTGTGCATCTAGCTACCTGCTTTGTTAGCTTCCTTCAGGCAGGGGAATAGTTAAGTCAGGAATGCTGAGCAAGCAATAAATCATTTGACTGTGTTCTTATTGCATCCCAAATTCTTCCATGGTTGAAGTTGTAAAAGACAGTTTGGAGGAAGAAATCTATTTGTGTAATTGCTTAAGCTAAAATGTCTTTACATGGCTGAAAGAAAAAACAGCATTTTCTGTCTGATAAAATAAAGCAGGGGGGGAAATCAGAAGAAACTTTTTCGCAAATGAAGTTTGGTTGGTTGCTCCTAAGAAGCTATGAGGGTTCGTAACAGCGTAGATTAGAAATCTTAAGATATTTTAATAGTTAAAAATGTTCAGAGGCAAGATTAACTTTATTGGCATTTACTCCCAGTTTGGAAATACTGTATATTGGAATGCAGCCGCACAGTAGAATTCTTCATATACTGTACAAGTCTCATTGAGCATTATACCTATTATTGGAACTGAAACCTAAATCAATAATATTGGTATTTGAGCCAGACTATATTTGTATAGCACACTAATCCATCAAACACAGTTAAGAAATTGCACATCATGCTAAGCTAAAGAACATGGCTTAATGGGGTAGCCTTGTTTACATTATACACTGCAACACAATGGGGCTGTTTGATGTTGGTTCAGCCTTGGTGTTTTGTCAACAGTGGCTGAATATGTTAACCTGGCCGTGCACACCTGCAGAAAGGGCCAGCAGGTAAATGCTGACAAGTATGATGATGCAGTCACACACTTTTCTCCAACATCCTGATGCAAGACCGTAATATCACTTGTGCGATGACATCATTGTATGTGTGTGGTCATTTTGATTTCTGGACATTACTGAACCAAGCCTGGTGGTGGTTTTTTTCCTTTTGAGTGGCCTTATTAGAGAATATGTGATACTTGCACTATCCCAACTCCAGCCCTGTAATTTGAAATGCCAGCTTTTGTCTCATTCCAGAAGACTCTGGACATTCCAGAAGACTCTGAGATTTAAGCAGTCTGATACTTTTCAGTCTTAACCTCAGAGGTGCATTTAGATTTTTGTGTATTCAGTGCATGCTTTCTTTTCTAGGTTCAAGAAGATCTTCAACAGTTGAAGGAACAACTGCGAGATTTCAGCCATGACTGGGAAGCAGCAGATGCTGAAATTCTAGAATCGGTTGTTGAAAAGGCAGAGAACAGACTGAGGGTGAGTGGATTGCCTCTCTTTTAGTGGTAAACTACCGGTAGTCCTTGAGTTACAACAGTTCATTTAATGGCCATTCAAAGTTACAACAGTGCTGAAAAAAGTGACTTATGACCAATTTTCACATTTATGACCGTTGTGGCATCCCAATGGCCACGTGATCAAAATTCAAATGTGTGACAACTGTCTCATATTTATGACAGTTACAGTGTCCTGGTGTCATGTGATCCCCTTTTGCAACTTTCTGAAAAGCAAAGTCAATGGGGAAGCCAGATTCACTTAACAGCCCTGTTACTAACTTAACAACTGCAATGATTCACTTAACAACTGTGGCAAGAAAGGTCATAACCTGGGGAAAATTCACTTAACAGATGTCCCACTTAACAGCAGAAATTTTGGGCTCAATTTTGGTCGTAAGTCAAGGACTGCTGAGAATGAGAATGAGGGAGGAAGAGAAAGAGAGAGAAAGAGATGCAGATACATACAGATATAAACACACATATTTTCGCTCTACTCCTGAACAGACGCATGCAGAGAAGTATTTAAATGCAGTGAACAGATCAGTGCTAACTATTTTCCCAGCGGACGATGCAGAACTCTCTTCAAGACAAATTTCCAGATGGTAAGAACATTCAATTTGATTGGATGAATGTCTTTAAGCGGCAGAATTTGGCTGTTTTTAAGGATTCAAAGATAGTTTTCACAAGCCACTTCCAAACATCAACGTACAAAAAGTCTTCTGTTTCATGGCAAGGATTGGAGAAGGAGTTGACTGTATTCACATGACACCAAATAGTTTTGCTTGATGCTTGACTGCCTTATTTCTGAAGTTCTGTGATTTTGAAAAGGCAGCCCACACCTTGTTTTGGACTTACTGGGTTGTTTGTTAGACGTTTCTGGATGAGAATGTCTCCAGATTGAGAACAAACCATAGAACATTCTCTCTCTTTCCCTCCTGGGACGAGCCCAGCATCTTGCATGCAGGATGGCAAGCCTTAAAACAAAGTGTGGATGGTGCTACCTAACTTGCATACTAGTTTTGGGGGAGATTCTATGACAATTCGCCATGGCCAACTCACCAGGGCCAACTCGCCACAAGACGAGAGTTATACTAATATCAAAGAATTGGTGCAATAGAATCATTAAGGAAAGGATGCAAAAGGAGTGGCAGAATGAAATATGAATAGCAAAACTTAAACGTTTTTAATGTATTTTAAATAATTAAATAGAATTGGTAAATTGTCCCATGGTGAGTTTTCCTATGACATGTTAGCCATGATGAGTTGGGTGTTATGAGTTGACTGTGGCGAGTTTCTAGAACAGAATAGAATAACAGAGTTGGAAGGGACCTTGGAGGTCTTCTAGTCCAACAGAGTTGGCCATAGTGAGTTGGCCGCAGCAAGTTGGCTGTGGCAAGTTGTCCCGTTCCTTTGGGGGAGCTATGGCCGGATGTAGAGCCTTGTGTTGGGCAAAATGCTTTTTTGTCTATAGCTGCTTATATCTGTAGCTGATTATCTATGGCGGTTGAACAAGATGAAGGAAATAGTCATGGTTTATTCGGCCAATTCCATATTTATTTTAGCTGCTCTTGCAGTGCCCACAGGCTTGGTTGAAGCAAATTAGGAACAAACCAAGAAACCACAAATTGATGTACTTTCATATATCATGCCAATCTATAGACTAAAACAATGTCTGCAAGAAATTGTGCTTTCAAATTGTGGTTTGCTGTTGTTGAAGAAAGCATGATTTATATTCACTGACCATGTTTGCATATGGTCAGTGAAAACCAAACCACAGTATATTACAGCTTAGACTAAACCCCAGCAAATATTGGTATACATATGTAGTCCTTGACTTACGTCTGTAACGGAGCCTGCCCATGATTGTTGTAAGTCATAATGGTCGAAAAGAACTGGTCATACGACCTTTTATTGTAATGGTTGTTAAGCAAATTATTATGGTCATTCACTGAATCTGTGGCCATTAAGCAAACATACAGCAGGGCTCCCCAAACTTGACAACTTTAAGACTTGTGGACTTCAACTCCCAGAATTCCGTAGCCTGGCTGGAGAATTTCCTTGGCTGGAGAATTCTGGGAGTTGAAATCCACAAGTCTTAAAGTTGCCAAGTTTGGAGACCTCTGCATTATAGTCATTAAGTGAACCTATTGTTCACTATTGGCTGTTTTTGCCAAAACCCGGAAGTAAACATAAATCAGGGTCACATGACCTTGAGACCATGCAAACAGTCATAAATGCAGGCCAGTTACTGAGCATCTGAAATGTGGACATGTGACTGGGGTGCAGCCATCAGAACTTGGTTATAAATACCTTTTGGGGATCCATCATAACTTTGAATGGTCACTAATAGCAATAGCTCTTAGGCTTATATACCACTTCACAGTGCTTTACAGCCCTCTCTAAGCGGTTTACAGAGTCAGCATATGGCCCCCCAACAATCTGGGTCCTCTTTTTACCCATCTTGCAAGGATGGAAGGCTGAGTCAACTTGAGCCTGATGAGATTTGAACTGCCAAATTGGAGGCAGCTGATAGTCAGCAGAAGTAGCCTGCAGTACTGTACTCTAACCACTGCGCCACCGTGGCTCATAAGTGACCAGTTGTAAGTCAAAGACCACCTGTAATGTTAATACCTTTCTGTGTGACTTGCATTTTATCCTAATTACAGTTAGTCCTCAACTCACGACCGCAATTGAGCCCAAAATTGATGTTGCTAAGTGAAACATTCGTTAAGTGAGTTTTGCCCCATTTTACAACTTTATTTGCCCCAGTTGTTAAGTGAATCATCTCAGTTACTAAATTAGCAATACAGTTGTTAAGTGAATCTGGCTTCCCCATTGACGTTGCTTGTCAGAAGGTCACAAAAGGGGATCACATGACCCCAGGACACTGCAGCTGTCAGAAATACGGGCCCGTTGCCAAGGGTATGAATTTTGATCACGTGACCATGGGGACGCTGCAACGGTCATAAGTGTGAAAAACGGTCATAAGCCGCTTTTTTTGGTGCCGTTGTAACTTTGAAAGGTCACTAAATGAACTGTTGTAAGTAGAGGACTACCTATACTGAATGTCTTCTTTTGGGGAGGTAATAATAAAGGCCAACCCTTTTGCCGGCTTTCTGATTCCATTCTCTTCCAATTTAGGGGAATCCCCTTGGAGCCTTCTCAGAAAGAGATCACTTTCCCCAAGATGCCCGTGATCGCCCCTCCTGGCGCTGCAGCCCTGCCTCCAGTCTCATCCTTGGGCTCAAAGGTTTGAAGCAGCCGATGTCTTTAATCTTGCCAGGGATCCCGCCGTCTGGTTCTCCTCCCAAGTGATCTCGCTCCAAAACGTTTGCCCATAGAGCCTCTGAGGAAAGGCCCACTTTGGATTTTGTTCTGCAGGCTAGAAAATGGATTGTGGAGCAGGGTTCCTCCTTCCCTAAGGGCAAAAAAAGTGGAGCCATAAGGTTTATGATGATGGTCTGATCTTTTTGGTAAACCAAGGTGGCTCTTCACAAGCCTCACCTGATTTTCTCCCTATTGCAGAGATAGATTGAGGGAGAGCGACTGTCCCACAATCCCTAGTGAACTCTGACACAAACTGGAACTTGAATTGAATCTCTCTGGTCCCAGTGCAACAGCTTAACCCAGTGTTTCTCTATCTTGGCAATTTGAAGATACGTGGCCTTCAATAACCAGAATTCCTCCAGCAGCAAAACTGGCCGGGTAATTCTGGGAGTTGAAGTCCACCTACTTTCAAGCTGCCAAGGCTAAGAAACCCTGCCTTAACCACTGCATTGCACCAAGAACACGAAGTCTTGGCCTGATCAGCACAGATAGAGGAGGAAAACGTAGCTAATCCATTTGTCCAGTAGGTTTCAATTACTCTTATGAGGGTGGAGGTTCGTTCTCCAAGCTTCTGGGTTGGTTCCAAACATTTCATTACCAAGGTAGATATCATTTTTGTAGAATTTAGGGGATGTCAATATTGATATTTGTCTGCTTATACTGACTTTGTGTGGTCAGTAGGTCTTGTGATGGCGATGACACATCAGGTGAGGGTCATCAAGAGGGTCACGACCCATCACAAGACCCTCACCTGACATGACTTCCCCATCAGATACAGATTAACAGTTGGAAGGGACCTTGTAGATCCCCACCCAAGCAGGAGACCCTGCACCATTTCTGACAGATGGCAGTCCAGTCTCTTCTTGAAAGCCTTCAGTGATGAAACTCCCACAACTTCCGAAGGCAACTTCTCTTCCATGGGTTGATTGTTCTCACTGTCAGAAAAGTTCTCCTTATTTCCAGGCTGAATCTCTCCTTGATCAGTTTCCATCCATTATTCCTTGTCTGGCCTTCAGGTGCTTTG
>JANHJO010026847.1:0-10058 GCA_032468235.1 Pseudoxyrhopus heterurus
GGAAGGCTGTTTTTGCTCTCCCGAAGGTCCAGGGACGCTCCCTGGGGCCTAGGGAGAGCAAAAACTGGGCCTCCCAGAAGTCGCGGAAGACCTATTTCCAGCCTCCGGGGGGCCTGCGGAGGCTGGGGAAGGCTGTTTTCGCACTCCCCAGGGTCCAGGGAAGCTCCCTGGGGCCTAGGGAGAGTGAAAACTGGGCGTCCCGGAAGTCACAGAAGGCCCGGAACAGGCCTATTTCCGGCCTCTGGAGGCCCTGGGGAGGCTGTTTTCGCTCTTCCCATGCCCCAGGGAAGCCCCTGGGGCCAGGGGAGAACGAAAATTGGGCCTCCCAGAAGTCCTCCCCACGCCATGGTGCACAAGGCCGACTAGGCCACGCCCACCATGCCCACGCCCACCCAGCAACCGGGCAGAGAACCGGTTGCTGGAATATTTGAAACCCACCCCTGGGTAACATGATAGCAGTATTCCACTATTTGAAGGGCTGTCACAAAGAAGAGGGGGTCAACTTATTTTCTAAAGCACCAGAGGGCAAGACAAGAAACGATGGATGGAAACTAATCAAGGAGAGAAGCAACCTAGATCTAACTTCCTAACAGTGAGAACAATTAGCCAGTGGAATAGCTTGCCTTCAGAAATTTTGGGTGCTTCATCACAGGAGGTTTTTATGAAGAGACTGGACAGCCACTTGTCTGGAATGGTATAGGGCAGTGATGGTGAACCTTTTTCTGATCGTGTGCCAAATTGCGTTCGCGCTTGCGCGCATGTGCTCCTGCTTCCCCCCACACCCACAATGCAACATGTGACCCCCGTGCATGCACGCACAACCCCCGTGCATGCACGCACAACCCCCGGTGCATGCGTGCATGACCCCCCACACATGCATGTGCGACACCCCCCGCACGCATGAGTGCGCGACTGCCGGAATTTCTAGGCAAAAAAAAGAGCTGAAAAACAGCTGAGTCTTTCTTAATCCTGCTTTTTTGAGATCTTGGAGATACTGTGAATTAAAGTAGAACAATTTTCTTGCGAAGAGTGTGCACTTTTCCACAATGATTACTTCTTTCTCTTCCTTCTGGTTGCTTCCCCTTTAGAATACTCTTAGCTTCTGTCAGCCTCTACTTCCAGCGCATGCTCACCAGCAACTTCAAGGAATCACGGGAAGGAGAAATTGTGCTTATGGATTTATCTGCCACTTGCCTCCAGAGCCTCCTGGATTATGTCTACACTGGGGAATTGCTGCTTCTTGGGGAAGAGGCGGAAGAACTGTTCACTGCAGCCAGTAGACTTCAGATTACTTCTGCACTAGATATTATCACGAGGTATAGGAAGGAATCCAAATCAGTTTATTTACATGTCTAAATCAGTGAAAATGATTATTTTTATAGGCCTTAAGATCTTGTTCCTAATGTGTCCCAGATAAATAGGTCCGCATGAAACCCTGCTTCTGGACATTGCCCAGAAATACCAGGATTTGGGTAACTTCTGGAAGTATTGAGCTACCACACATACAATCAATGGTGGGATTCAAATTTTTTTACTACCGGTTCTGTGGGCATGGCTTGGTGGGCGTGGCTTGGTGGGCGTGGCTATGCGGTTGGCCAATTAGTGGTGATATTTGCTGTGGTCAGCCAATCAGAGGTGGTATTTCCCAGTTCTCTGAATTATCGCTACCGGTTCTCCGGAACCTGTCAGAACTGGCTGAATAGCACTTTTGCATTCAATCCCTTGTGTTATTGGCCAAACTAGCTGGCACTGAGAGGAATTGAAACCCAAATTTCTGGACAATACTAGCTTGACTACTCTAGGATGCCAGCAGAGTCTGTTTAATTGCTATTTTCCTATGTCGTGACAAAATCCGTTTGGGGGATCACACCATTTTGTAGGAATCTGTGTTTCCGTTGCTAAAGGTTCTATCAATCACATCCAATACCTCTTACAGATCTTCCTAATTTGTCTAATTCCTTTTAATTTATTGTTCTGTTTAAAAGATATGTGCACTGCCCTTTGAGTATCAAAATTACTTAGAGAAGTTCAATAAAATACAATAAAAACTAATCTAATCAGAATATAAGAAGCAATTACACAAAATGAGTCTGAGTGTTCAAGGTTCATTTTTACCAAAGCCTATGGTGTCCCCTCTCTTACTCTTTATAGATTTCTCAGAGAAAGGATTTCCATGGAGAATTGTCTGGAGCTTTATGTGCTGTCATATTCCCACAACCACCGACCTCTCCTCCACTCAACGTCAAGTTACATTGCTTTTCACTTTGAACATCTCTCAGAGCTTCCTGCTTTCTTGTACTTGGATGTTGGTATCCTGATTACCATTATTGCTTCAGAAATCCTGGTTGTGGACTCAGAACTGATTGTGTACAGAGCTGTGCACCGTTGGGTCACCTACAATCTTGATGAGCGTCTCCCCAAATTTGCAGCACTTATGGATTATGTTCGTCTTCCCCTCTTGACCCCAGAGGAACTTGCTGAAGTCCGGGCTCAAACAGAAGAATTTTATGAGTCTGTGCGTCTCCCTTGGGAGGAGCTGAGTGTGGAAGAAAGGTTGTGGGCAAGTAGAGGGCTGAGGTACGGCATGTATCATGAAGGAATGGTATGCGTGGGTCTCCCAAAATGGAGTGAAGTCAATTTTGAGGATGAGAAGTTGGATTCTCACGTGCATTTCTTTGACCCTTCCATCGATCAATGGGATCAGCTCCCTGACCTGAAATCAGTGACATCTCCCAGTTGTACCTCCATGGGCCATAAACTCTACATATCTGGTGGGCAGCATTTAGATGGTTCATATTCTGATAACCTACTTGTATATGATACTCTTGGTGCCTGCTGGTCCCAGCTCCCCTCCATGTCCACAGGTCGAGCTTGGCATGCTTTCCTCGTATGCAAGAAAAAGCTATATGTTGCTGGTGGCTGGGATGCTACAGGGACACTGATAAGTGCAGAGACATACGACTTGGAGCAAGAAGAATGGATGGCCATCTCTAGCCTTCCCTTTGCACTGTCCTATTTTGCTTCCACAGCACTCAGGAGCAAACTATATCTCATTGGTGGAGAGATGGGTGACTCTGACTTGCCAGTTCCCCACAAGGGATTCCTGGTTTATGATGTCGTATCAGGAGCCTGGTCCCAGATCCCCACAGCCTTGGAATTTTATGAAGCCAGTGCCGTCACGTTGGGCAGCAACATCTTTGTGGTTGGTGGGCTCTCTGAAGAGGATAGTCAAGGAATCCGCCACTTCACCCAGCGTTGTATTTGCTTGCTCAGAGATGGTACAACCAATCATAACATCTCTGTCCCATTGCTTCCCATAGCTATCTCTTATCCTGGTGTTGCCTGCTGGAGGAAGAGGATCTATGTCTTTGGAGGAGACAGCAACAACCGTTATTCCAGCATCATCCTTTACTGGGAGCCAGGACAAAGCTCCTGGACCCAGTGCTCAGCAAGCCTACCTGATCCTAATTATGGGGCATTTGGGTTTGGCTGCATACCACTTAAGGTGCCACAAAAACATATCCTCAGCATCTTTCACAGGGGATCAGCCACAGCAGTAACAGAGCACGCAACCTGCAGTTAAGTATGCTACATGGCATCCCACCTCCTGCTGTTTTTCATGAATGAGCTAATATTTAAAAGGAGAGATCGGAAGGCAAATATCTGGTGGTTATCTTAGAACACAGTATTAATTCAGACCTCCTCTAGGGCCAACCAAATCAGCTTCTGCCACTTTTGACTCGAGGAAGTCATTTTGACTCTCATCATTCCCCTTTCTATCTCCTTGATTTCTCCAAATCTTTGCCTCTGCAACTCACAGAGCCCAACATTTTGTACATTTTGCCTCAGTTCTCTGGGTGAGTCAATCTCAGTCAAACTGACATTCCAATTACTGCAGGGTGTTGAAAATCAGGGCAACTGCTGAGAATTGGGATGTTTTATATTCTCTGGTTTATAAATATTATCTGAAATGCAAAATTCCAGCCAACAATTAGAGGCTCTAACTGTACTTCAGTCTGTTTATTATCAGGCTCCAAAACTTGTGTACAGACTGCACTACAATCTCTGGACCAGCTTATATTCCGCTTCCTGATGCATTGTTTTGCTTTAGGTATTTTTAGTGCACCATGTGCAATATTATATGAGAGTCCTACATCGCCCAGAAAAGGGTCCTTCAGAGAAGGTTCTAGGTCCCTCTAGACCCTTCCTCCACCCAGGGGCTGATCCAAAGGCAACACAAAATTGTGTCGAAGAACTAAGAGAGTTTGCAAAATAGCTATGGAAGATGTATGGAGAATACTGAAAACAACAGGGCTGGAAAGGCCAAGGAGCAAGAAAGAAACAGGAGGTGGCAGATATATGATTTTCATATTTTGAGCCACACACAGTGGAAAAAAGTCTGCTAACAGAGAAAGTTTATAGAGGAGAAGCAAAAGACTGGATCAATCACCATGGAAAAGGATGGAGCCAGGCAAAGTGCCAACTCTTAAAGCAACATAGCTTCTGAACAGAAGCGTCATTTCTGACAGCTGATTGCCCCATGATGTCTGTTTCCTCTACTATAACCAGCAGCTACTGACTATCCTTTGTGATAGTCATCTTGATAGGGGATGACAAGCAGCTGCAGCTGTTCCTTTATTCCATGCTGTCTGCTCCTTTCCCATATCTATGGAAGGAGGCAGAGGGATCAACTTTAAAGTTATGCATTCAATACACAGATAGCATAGGAACAATTCTGGTCTGTGCTAGTTTTTGAATCCCGTTGCCTGTTTGTGGGCTTGTAGAATATCGGCCTGAAGATCAAGCTGCATCTGCCAGAAATGTGTATTTGTTTCCCTGTGATTGTTTTGTGACAGGCAAACTTGCCCAGAGATAACTTCCTGAAGTGAGGTTTTACTTGCCAGCATTATAACATAGCATGCTGATCTAACTTCAGTTATGTGTGGTCAGTTTAAAAAAGAGTCAAGTAACAGAACCAAAGTAGATGCTAGCTATGCCTGGATATTCATTGATCTAGAACTATATTAAAACTGTCCTGAAATGCCTTTTGGTCATGTTTTTTTCTGGATTTGGGGTGCAAAAGTGCCTGATATTAGAATCCCTTGTTATTCCATATAATTATAACTGTTTTGTTCTTAGAAGTTCATCTGGATTCTCTCCCATGGCCTGCCCACACACACACACACACAGATCACTATTTGTGCACTGCAATAAACCAATATGTGACATATAAGCACATACTTGATTTCAAACCAATTCTTTCTACTAATGCTAATTTGCAGAGCTTGGATCCTGGTAACACATGAAACGGGACTCGGATCCATTTCATGTGTATTTTTGTTAATTGGATTTTCCTCCTATCTTTTATTATTTCATAAGTAACTCAAGTCAGCAAATATACATCATAGGCCTTCCCCCTCCTCTTTTCCCCACAACCACAACCCTGTGAGGTAGGTTAGGCTGAGAGAGAGTGACTGGCTCAAAGTCACCCAGTCGCCTTTCATGGCTAAGGCAGGACTAGAACTCAGTCTCCTGGTTTGACCGATTTAACTCTTATAAACAAATAATCAAAATCAGCTCTGCACTATCTCGGAATGAATTCTGTGTATTTGAAGGCGCTAATTTAATAGCACTTAAAGAAGATTGAATGAGTTCAAAAAGCATTGGAGTCATCCTAATAGCTTTTCGAGGACGACTTTGGTTATGATGTCCTCACATCCAATTCTAGGTCAATAACACAGTATTAAGAAGATTCATGTGTACTGAATGCAAACCCACCACAATCTCAACACCATTGTTTTTTGTACAACATTATTATCAATACTGTATTGTATCTCTGCACTTGAAGAGTAAAGACAAACGTGGATTGAAAGAGTTTGAATTTGAGGCAGAGATTTTCCAAGCTAATCTGGGAAAGCAGGACACTCCATCGCACAATTTTCTCCATTGTTGTCCAGTGCCAGACATACATATGAACACCGAAAATGTTTTCTGGGTCACTTTGTAGTGAGGTTCCCTCTAAAGTTTTTTTTCCCCTCCTGTTCTTATGCATGTTCACAGATCCCTAAGCCTGTCATCTCCCTCTTCTGTATGTGTCAGGCACTGTTTTAGTTACATAGATGACATTCAAGCCCAAATTCAGGAAATAGAAAAGATTTAATGCACTAGAATTCATCAGGAGTGGAATGCAGGCTGGAGTGAATCAGAGCATGAAGAACCCACCCACCCTTAATGTGAAAGTAAGTAACATCCGTCCAAGTTGTGTTAATTCTCATGGGATGCACCCATGAATGCAGGCGTATCTGGCTGTATATCCTCTCTGTATTCTGTCTAACTAGTCAACCAAACAGGATGGGATGAGAGGAGATAACTTGGGTCCAGTTGCCTTGGAAACAGCAACATTTCTCTTGCCACAGCTCTGCAATTAGTTCTGTAGACTTTTTTGGGGGGGGGCGGGGAGGGAATCACCAAAAGGAAGCGTTCATGATCACACATATACAGTATTCTTTCTTTTCTAGCTCAACATTGAGTCAAGCAGAACCGCTCCTCCTCCTGTTCCTCACAAAACTTTAAGCGCTCACCTTTCAGAAGGTGGGACGCATCCCTGCTTGGATAGATTTCAGTGAGCCAAGTCCTAGTTCTCCTCACTCAAAGGAATACTCGAGGTGTTTCTGCTTGATGCTTTGAAATCTATGAAAAGGAAGAGCAGAAAGTGTAAATCCTCCCAAGCTTCACATATCGCCCTAAATTTGAAAATTCGAAAAAACAGGATTTAGATTTCTCGGGCAGGCTTTAAGTTCTGCATTTTCTTGTCCAGAAAGGCTGTTGTTCCTTACAGTGACTCAGGAAACCAATTTGAGTGGAAGAGGGATAAATCTGCAGCATTTAGAAATGTAGAAGATGTTGCCCACTGATCCTCCTGGACAAATCTCTGCGGATGACACAGGATTTATTCTATACCACAAAAGGTGCAAAAATCTTAAAGCTTCCCAGTCTAGACTATAGCCTGGATTTCCAAGTACCAATCGGATCTAGGACTAAAGGCAAAGACTGAAGGCTGGGAATTTGTGGAATTACAATTTAGACTTTATGTAAAGACCAAAACCCACTTCTCAACTTGATGTTTTCAAGATCTAATTTATTAGCTGGAGAGCTGCCACAATGAAACCTTTTCACACACCAACAGTGAGTCCAAAAACAAAACAAAACAAAAGAGGCACAGTATGCTATTAACTCTTTCAAAAAAAAAACTTTACTGTGAAATATTGTGCTACACAGAGCCTTTTCACTTTGGCCAGTTAGTTGGGGGTATTTTTTCATTAATCATTTGGTTTTATTACTGGGCTGATATGTAATATATGTTCAAGATCATACTTAAGAAGATATAACCTAAGAAACCCATTCCATTAAAAGCTACTTGAGTCCAGCTTTTCCTTTTCACTACTCTTCTTTCAGAAAATACTAGATATTTTTTCCTTCTATCTTTCTTCATTTGTTCTTTGCTCTTTTCTTCTCTCTCTTTTTTCCTTGCAGAATCATTCCTTTCTTTATCTTGCTTGCTTGTTGACCATCATAGGGAGATGGTCAGACCTGGCACTCCTCCTTGGTCCCCATCCTCCAATCCACTTCCTGTGGCCAAGGTTCACCTCCCTGATGACCATGCCTGACCATTGACAGCACTCACCACCAAGTACAACAGCAGGCAGGGGTGCCTGGGGTTGGTATCAACTCTGCCATTTGGCTAACCAAGCCTACCTCTTGATAGACCTGCTTGTTGAACCATCAGGACACTCATCTTTTCAGGGTTTACTTAGCTTCAGGCTGGATGCCAATGCCTTGGTGGACAGTATCCCCAACATTAACTGAGTATTGTTGCAGGCCACAGGACATCATCTGAAGACCAGATGTAGCCAGGAGCTGAATGTTGGAGTAATGTTTAAAGCAGGGATCTCCAAACATGGCAACTTTAAGACTTGTGGACTTCAACTTCCAGAATTCCCCAGCTAGCCATGCTGGCTGAGGAATTCTGGGAATTGAAGTCCACAAGTCTTAAAGTTGGCAAATTTGGAGATCCCTGGACTATAGCCTCAGCAAAACCAACAGTGTTGAATTAGTAACAAGATATTGATTCTGCATTCTATCTACATAGATGGACCTAGCTTGATGTGATTTTAAGTATTGGTTTGCAGAGTGAAGTGGTGGTTTCTATGGTGTAGTTCCTAATACACTTTTTAACTAAGCACACATTCATTTTCTTCTTTTTCTCATGTATGTGTGAGTGTATCAGTTCCATTATTTTCTCTGGGAAGCTACTGACTCATCATTATTTTAACTTGATTTGTATTCCTTTCCTCATTTTAGTTACATTAATGTTCGTAAGCAACAAGAGATCAAGTAATGAATGGAATTATCTGAGAATGGTTTGGTACAGCCAATTTAATTGAACCACATGATATTATAGAGTACTGAGAAGCTGATCCTGAAGCCATTCTACCAGTTTCAAGAATCCCATAGCTAAAGCAAACAATCCAGTTTAACAAAGTTAATATTTAAATAAATTAGGCAGTAAGGTACAGTAGAACCTCGGTTCATGACTGCAATCTGTTCCTGGACTGCGGGCAGGAACCGATTCGGTCACGTTCTGAAGTAACCAAATCGAGCATGCGCAGACAATTCTGCGCATGCACAGAAGGGAAAACGGCGTGGAAAGGAATATTTCCATGCCATTTTTTGTTCGTGAACCGAGTTTTGAGTCGGGAACCAATTCAAAACTCAGTTGGAATTTTTGTTCGTCATGTGAATTGGTCGCGAACGGAGGCGTTCGCGAACAAGGTTCCACTGTATAGAGAAAGGGTTGGCTGTCCCCAGGTTCTTGCATGCATTGGTCAGACCTTGAATGTTGTGTCTCGTTTGGGGCAGGAGAATTCAGTTGGAATGGAACAAATGCACAGAAGGGGAATGAAGTTGATCAAGAGGTTTGGAAACTAAGTCCTATGAAGAAAGTTTAAAGAATCTAAATATATTTTCTCTTGGGAACAGAAGCTAGGTATTGACAGTGAAGGAAGAATAGGACTGCTGTTCAGTTCCACTGTCAACTCTGAAGCTGGCCTGACTGAAGCCATCTTTGCTCAGGGATAGGGAATGGGGAATAAAGGTAACTGGGGTTTTGTAGCCAAAACAAAATAGTTTCCCCTGAGAACCAAGGACATTCCCACCGGTGGCTGAAAGAGAAGGAGTGAAGTTTCCAAGCAACTAGACAGCACTTTGATTGGACCATGTGACTGATTGTTTGGGAAAGGGAGAATAACTTTTACTTTTAATTAGGTGAAAACCATGGGAACTTTTACAGTCGGTTTTCACCAGTCTGTGCCAATATATGTCCAATAAACCTGTTCTTTGAAGAATTTGCTTGCCTCAGAGTTCTGCTTGCTATGGGCATATTACTTGGATCTCTGACATCCACCTCTTCTAATTCTTCATGGTGTAATCAACTTTATTTTATCTGGACAGGCTGTTAGCAACTGTTTCTTTAAATTTTTGTATACTCCTGCCATGGGCACTTTGTCTTTTCTCAGCCTCATGTTATTGTTTTCTAAATTCCCATTAGGATCTTCTCCAATTACTTTTGCTTTTGCATTATCGGTAATGCAATGTTTTGTCTAAATTTATCATTGCCTTCCCTCAGGTAGCAGGCAATTCTTTGTTTCATGGCTACAGTCATCATTCCCGTGAATTTTTAAGTGCAGAAGATAAAAATCTGTTACACTTCAGCTTCTTCACCACTTATTTGCATTGCATCAGCATTGCCTTTAAAAGTTTTTTTTTCCAAAAAAAATATTGATCAGTAAAAATGTCTCACAAAAGTAGGTCATTGTCTATTCTCTATTGTTCTTGTGTTTGGGACACAGAAAAATAGATTTAGATTCTGACTGAATGTTAGAAAAATAATCCTACTAATAGTAAGAGTACTTTGATAATCTATATATATATAAAAGAGAAGTCCGGGGAGGGAAGTTAGTTTGTATGTACTCTATACAAAATCACAATTCTCCCCCGAT
>JANHJO010027015.1:0-10049 GCA_032468235.1 Pseudoxyrhopus heterurus
TATTTGTATGCCGCCCAACTCCCGAAGGACTCTGGGCGGCTCACAACAATATGATAAAACAGTGTATAAAAGGAACAGTACAATTTAAAATGCATTCTAATTAAAATAATAGGTAACATACTCCGTTCAATCTGGACCTCACAAGATGTTATATTGTGTGAGGTGTGAATTATGTGAATGGGAGGTTATTAATAGTGGGTTAACTGTGTGCTGAACAGTGCCATATTTCAAATCAGCCATTCGGCAAGAAAGCTGTAGTTCAATATTCCCGCACTTTTGGTGGCAATTTTCTAACTGTCCCTGAGAGACGATAAAAGCCTCTCCCACCTTTTTCTAACTGATTCCTTGTCACACTCGTGGCTGCTGTTAGTTCTCTCTTATTATTAACGAAGAATGACCAGCGTCTTTATTAATAGCGTTTATTAATAAAGAACATTAACCAAAGTCATTTCTTGTGAGTATTCTGTGCTGCAGAGATATAGCGCAACGACACCATCACATTTATTATTCGACAGAGGGACCATTGATGCGGGGGGGGGGGGGAGAGAAGGTGACTGGGACCCCCCCCCCAGAGACGTTGAGGAAAAGGCTGCAGGGCGAGGGAGGCGGGAGCTTGCGAGACACCTCCCCTTTCCTCTTGGCCACGCCCCTCCCTGTGCATTTCCCTCAGACGGAGAAGCGGGAAAAGTGGATACGAGGGGTGGGAGGAGCCTATTCTGGCGGGAAGAAAGGAGGGAGACTGACAGACGCGGCTCTGAGGGAAACGCCGCTGTTTGGGGATCTTTGGGGTCTTCAGGGAGGGTTTAGACTCTTCCTTCCTCTGGGTCAGAGACCGAATTGAGCCCCCTTCTAGTCCCCTCTTCTCCCTCAGGGGCCCCCTTAGTGTCCCCCTCAGGAGCCCCTTTCCGGCTTCTCTGATGGGATTCCCCAGGGGACCCTTTGAAGTCACCGTCACTGAGGCGAATGAATCGGACGATCCCCACATTGGCTCCCCTTCAACCCCTCAGCCTCCACCTGCCCACGAAGACCCTTCACAATAATGATGGCGTTTCTTTCAGGGCTTCATTTTCAAAGGGAAAGAGTGGAATCACTGGCTGGACAATAATGAATACATTGGATGGACTTATTCAATTAATGCAATATCTAATGGTATTAAATAGGAAGAGAAATGTAGACGCTGCCTGGACCTCCTCGCTCTGCCTCAAAGTGCAAATCCTTAAAAGCAAAAAAATACCTTCCAAGTTGTAGAAAGAGGCAAAAGGCTGAAATTTCCTGGTTCCCTTTTGAGTCCTCCGATATAAAGGAAAAAGAGAAAGTTGGCCAAAATACTTCCAATGATGGATGGATTATCTCCACAGATGTAAAATTACATAATTAGGAAGTTCTGCTCAAATTCCACATATTTACAGGGAGTGTAATGGTCTTTCCACATTAAAATAGGCTCTAGTTTCACCGCTTTGTGGCTGCCTTTATAGGTGGACACTGCTTTGAGAATGCTTTCCTCATATTCCATGGCTGTATGTGCATCATTCTCTATGTTGTGTGAAACTGAATCAGATCTGAACTCATTCCACCTTCTACCACTTTCTAACATTTTATTACTCTTCCCCCCCATGAAAATCTCCTGCATATTCATTTTATTTCTTCATTTAATTTTTTCTTCAATGCATATTAAGTAGGAAACATTTACATTGCACAATTATTGTTGCCAATAATTTATTATATTAACCTTGCAAACCAATATAGTTAATAAGGATATACTAAGACGTTATTTAAAAAGCTATGCTAAGATAAAAAGCACAAAGTCACAATCATACTAGCAAAAGGAGTTTTTCCTAATTTGCCCCTTAAAATTTTAAATTAGATTGACCATTCTAATCATCTTGATATTACAAAATCAAAGTGACATTTTAAAATCTTGACCCAATAGAAAATATGGTTCTGGTTGTTTACATGGAGAAATGAATAAGTGAATAATTTAAATCAAGCAATTTAAGTCCCTTCTTTAAAAAAAAGACATTGCTCATATGGTACAATGTTAGATCAATAAAACCATTTTTAAAGTAAAGAGGCATCAGTTGTGATCATAAACTGACCAGTTATATTTCTCCTTTCAGCTGGGTTAATGCAAGTTTGCACCAGACAAACACAAGTCTAAGCAGGCATGTACATACAAATATTCAGGAAAAAAAATTCACTTCTAAACAAAACTTATGCACATATATGAAAAAAAGAATCAACAGCTTATGTAACTTGCTACATGTTTAAAGAAGGCCAGTAGTGTGAACACAATTACATCAACTCTCCACAAAGCGTGGAGCCTAATCAGACTTACTTCAGATGTTGCTTCTTGCCTAGATAAAGCAGCTTGACCAGACAGGTTTTGACAGATTTTGATGACAGGTTTTGACAGAATGCGACAATTTACATTATAAAGACCACACTTGGATTATTGCATCCAGTTTTGGTCACCACGATATAAAAACATGTGGAGACTCTGAAAAGAGCAACAAAGATGACTAAGGCTAAAACATATGAAGAACAGTTGCAGGAATTGGATATGTTTAGTTTAATGAAATGAAGGACTAAGTGACATGATAGTGTTCCAATATCTGCCACAAAGAACAGAACATAAAAATAATAGGGTTGGAAGGGACTTTGCAAGTCTAATCCAGGGTCAACCCATTCTCCAGAGCACCTGAAGTCAGGACAAGAAACAATGGATGGAAACTAATCAATGAGAAAACAAACCTAGAACTACAAAATCTCCTGACAACGTGCATCCAGAAGTTGCGGGTGCTCCAACATTGCAAGTTTTTTAAGGAAACATTGAATATCCTTTTTTCTGAAACAGTATTGGGTTTCCTGCTTGAGCAGGGATAGAAGATCCCTTCCAATCCTGTTGTTAATTTAATAATATATTCTCATGAGTCAAATCGGACTGTGATAAAATAGTGTTAAGATGGTATTAAGAAATCTATCTTGGAAGTTCTTTCCCAAATCCATACTTTTATTCAATTTCTCCTATGGCAGGCAATTAAAAAAAAAAAAGGACTATTTACCTCAGGTGTCTTTCACAAGATCCTTGAATCAGTCCTTTTATGAGAATTAACTTGATTTCTTTGTCTGAAGGTTTTTCCACACACACTATGCATGAATTCCGCACTCTGGCTTTTATTATTATTATTTATTCAATTTATAGGCCGCCCAACTCCCTAAGAACTCTTTTTTCATAAGAAGAGTCCTGTTTTCACAAAACCCTTTTGTGCTTCCAACGCATTTCTACCGTTTTTCTCCTGTATGTACTCTTTTATGGGAATTTAGATGACTTTTCAACCGGAAGTACTTACCACACACTGTGCAATGATACAGTTTCTCCCCTGTGTGGATACTAATGTGTTTAGTAAGAGAACCTCTCGTAACAAAACTCTTTCCACATTCACTGCATATATAGGGCTTCAACCCAGAATGGATCCTTTTATGACAAGTCAGGTGACTGTTGTGACTGAAACTCTTCCCACATTCCATACATTTATATGGTTTCTCTCCTGTGTGGATCCTCTTATGGGAAGTAAGCGAATCACGATGACTAAAACTCTTTCCACATTCCAGGCATCTGTAGGGTTTCTCTCCTGTGTGAATCCTTCTATGAGAAGTCAGGTGGCCATACCAATTGAAGGTCTTACCACAGTCCATGCATTTATAAGGTTTTTCCCCTGAATGGATCCTTTTATGGTAAGCAAGGACACTGCTCTTGCTGAAGCTCTTCCCACACTCCAGGCACGGATAGGGTTTTTCTCCCGTATGGAGCCTTTTATGATAATTAAAAGAACTGTTTATACTGAAGCTCTTTCCACATTCCGTACACTTAAAGGGTTTCTCTCCTGTATGGATCCTTTTGTGGGAAGCAAGATCACTGCTTCGGATGAAGCTCTTCTCACATTCTGTGCATTTATAGGGTTTTTCTCCCATATGGATCCTTTTATGGTATCTAAGAGAACTGTTCATACTGAAGCTTTTTCCACACTCAACACACTTATAGGGTTTCTCCCCTGAGTGGATCCTTTTATGAGAGGTAAGGGAACTGTTCATACTGAAGCTTTTTCCACAATCCGTACATTTATAGGGTTTTTCCCCGGTGTGCATTCTTTTATGGGAGGTCAGGTGATTGCTGTTGCTGAAACTCTTTCCACAAACTGTGCATATAAAGGGTTTTTCTCCCGTATGGACCCTTTTATGGGAAGTAAGCTGACTGCTGTGGCTGAACCTCTTTCCACACTCTAAGCACTGATAGGGTTTCTCTCCCGTATGGACCCTTTGATGAGAAGTAAGGGAACTTTTCATACTAAAGCTTTTCCCACAGTCTACGCATTTATAGGGTTTTTCTCCCGTGTGAATTCTTTGATGAGAAGTAAGGGAACTTTTCATACTAAAGCTTCTTCCACACTCCAAGCATTGAAAGGGTTTCTCTCCGGTATGAACCCTTGTATGAGAAGTAAGAGAACTGTTCATACTGAAACTTTTTCCACACTCTAAGCATTGATAGGGTTTCTCTCCGGTGTGGATCCTTTTATGAGAAGTAAGAGAACTGTTCATACTGAAGCTTTTCCCGCATTGCAGGCATGTATAGGGTTTCTCTCCTGTGTGAATCCTTTTGTGAGAAGTCAGGTGGCCATGCCAATTAAACATCTTTCCACAGTCTGTGCATTTATAAGGCTTTTCCCCTGTATGGGTCCTTTGATGAGAGGTCAGGTGATCTCTGTTCCCGAAGCTTTTCCCACACTCCAGACATTTATAAGGTTTCTCTCCCGTATGAATCCTTTTATGAGAGGTAAGGGAACTTTTCATACTGAAGCTTTTTCCGCAGTCTGTGCATTGATAGGGTTTTTCTCCTGTGTGGATCCTTTTATGGATGGTCAGGTAACTGCTGCTGCTGAAGCTCTTTTCACACTCCAGGCATTTATAGGGTTTTTCTCCCATATGGGTCTTTTTATGATAAGTACGGGTATTAATCAAATTGGAACTGTTTCTCCCGTCCTCAAATTTATAGGGATTCTCCTTCATAGGAATCATTTTATGGGGAATAATGTTGCTATTATTGCTATAGTTCTTTTGAATTTCAAAGTCATTACTAATCATGGATTTTCCTTTGAAAATTTCCCCACTCCCTTGAGTGTTGTGCATATTCCTTTCCTTGAAAATGCATTGGGTCAGAAAGTGATCCATTTCTGCACGCTGAAGAGTGCCTATTTCACTGCCATTGTAAGTTTGGTTTTTTTCATGTTTCCTCATTCCCCGCTTATTTGCAGATGTTTCTTCTGGTATTTCAATTTTTATTATTTGCAATGGCACCAGATTTGGCTCTTGGTAATTCTCATTCTTCTGCTCATCAACTGCTTGGGGGGAGGAGGGGAGAAAGGAAATCAGAAATGTCAGATGTCTGATGACAAAATATACATATAATTGCAAAATACCTTGCAAACTCTCAAGTTTCCTCTTTCCACTATGCATTCAAAATGGACAGTGATGTATTTATTTATTTATTATGGATGCAGATATGTTTGTATGTATGTATGTATATAGCATGCGTACATGTGTATGGGTAGATATATACTTGCTCTTGAGAGCAGGCAACAGAATTTCATTTTTGATGTAGGCCAGGGTGCTCTCAGTAAAATATGACAATAAAAGTTATCTTAAATCTTAAAATAATTGTAGGAGAAAATGTGGTGATAAGGACAATTGAAATAAGCATAAACATCTGTACAGATCTGCCAAGGTGTAAATAAGCTGTCTAATGACTCCTTATTTTGATTTAAGTTTTCTTCCAGAGGAACCCTTACCTAAAGAGGCCATGATCCTACATGTCTCCAACATGACTTCTCGGTGCAAGGTTTTCTGCCTGGAATCCAGCAGCAACCACTCTTCACTGGTGAAATGAACGTCCACTTCCTCAAAGGACACAGGACCCTAAACAAGGAAGAATTCCTGTGAGCAGACTCAGGAAGAATTTGCAAGATTTCCTTTAATCTGCAAATCCTAAAAACACAGTGTTATGTTTATTTGGACATTTCTCTGGCTGGGCTCGAGATGTTATGTCATAACACCAACCCCTCATCTCTCAGGGGAGAGGGGGAGTGTTACACAATACATTCTTTTTATCTGTGTGTAAGTAACACACTATGTGGGATGCGGTGGGTCAGTGGCTAAGAGCTGAGCTTGTCGGTCAAAAAGGATGGCAGTTTGGCGGTTCGAATTCCTAGTGCTGCGTAACGGAGTGAGATCCTGTTACTTGTCTCAGCTTCTGCCAACCTAGCAGTTCGAATGCAAGTAGAAAAATAGGGACCACCCTTGGTGGGAAGGTAACAGCATTCCATGCGCTTTCGGCGTTTAGTCATGCCAGCCGCATGACCACGGAGACGTCTTCGGAGAGCGCTGGCTCTTCAGCTTTGAAACGGAGATGAGCACCACCCCCTAGTGTCGGGAACGACTAGCATGTATATGCGAGGGAATCTTTATTTTTGCCTTTAAGTAACACACTAAAAGTTGTAAGTTGTAACTTTCATTAAAAATCCACAACATAAACAATCCATAAAGGGGTCCACTAACCCCTTTAACTCTTTCCTAGACAAAAAGCTGGGAATTTGAAATGACTTCTGCAATGCATCCCAAACTAGCACTGATAAAAGTTTTTCAAAGCCAATTTGGAGGCAGGGGTGTCTTTGTTCTTTATCCATTTTGGAGGATCTCCTTAAAGCCCAGAAGAAAAAGCTATTAAATTTTGAAAAGAAGGAATACAACAGTGTAGATCTTTTATCCCACTGTCTTTTTCAAATTAGGTTGGCAACCAAAATAATCAAGGTTGGCACTATCCTTTGCTTGTTTTAAAGGGTGAACTATCATTTTTTAAGTCCAACCACGTATTAGCACTAAAGAATCCAACACGTTTCCAAAACAGTCTAGAGAGACAGACCAAGTGTGACTGATCTCTAATTTGAATCCTAATTTCCCCATCCCACATTGCTCAGGAACAGCAGTGTCATATGCTGAGACTTCAAATGACCCCAAAGCAGTCTCCAACTGCTCCCCAATATTAACCCCAGATCTTTTCCTTCCTACCTGAGCTGGAAGTTCACCTGCTCTTTTAGCTCCACCAGTACAAAGAGAGGAACCAATGGACAACGGTGACTCCATTTTGTTCCCTGGGAAGGACAGATGAGATAAAAACATGAAAGGGATTAACTCCGTTTTTTTGAGCTTGAAGGCATGACTTAATATTTCCTCTTGTCCCAGAGAGGAAACCTCTACCTCTCATTCCTATGCTTTGCCTCAGTGGCCTTTCAAAGCCTCCATATTGAGAGTCAAGAATAAAAGAAGCCCACAGCCAACCCCAATACACACTGTAGAACAAACCACAATTGGATTGCTCTCCTAACCTTTTGGGAAGGAAGGAGACAAGAAAGTATTCTCTTGGCAAACAAAACATTCACTCAAGCAACACTGATCCTTGTTCTATTCCAGGCTATTAACAAATGCTCCTCGCCAGCTTTTAAAGGTAAACTTTCCTTTTATTTTAACACACACATGGATTGTCCTTATTATCAATGTTTGTACAAATGAACCTGCCAAGTTATCGGGGAAAGCTGCCAAGTCCAAAACTTCACACACACACAAGCTTTGAGTCTGAAGCAAGAAATAACAGTCCAAAATAATTGCAGAGACACCATTCTTTAAGCAAAAGGCAAGATTCAAGGTATAACAACACGAGACTTGATCCGATTCAAACAAGTTGTTCTCTACAAATGCCACTCCCCATTCACATCTCTTTATGCCTTAGAAGAGTGGCCATGCACCGATCACCTGTGGCCTGGCTTCTCCATCCACCCCTTTTCCTCCTCTGTTCTTGCCTACTAATTTGTCTGCACATGCAAGCACTAATAAGTCGCTCCATTTCTTCAGCTTCGCTGCTGTCAGATGCGGAGGACAACTGGTAATTGGCAGACGGCCCAACCTCCGACATAGCCTCTTCTTCCCTTGCTTCCAAACTTAGCCCAGGTTCCTCCCCAACTGCCTCCTCAGAGTCAGAATCCCCTGGCAGCTCCACTGAACGCTGCCGAGCCACAACAATCCTCTCCCCATCACCTGCACTCTGAAACCATATTGTTCTGGTATCCCAGAAAGACAAACCATTCTGGCAACCATTCCACCGAAATTCTGGCAGCCCAGGAACATGCCTGAAAGGACAGATGGTGTTGGAAGATGATCCATAAAGGAACTGCAACAGAATTCACTCAAAATTATCTATCAAAGAAAGGCCAAAGACTGATTGCTCCAATCCCCATTGGTGAGAACAAAGAAAAATATCTCAGGATGGAGAATCCAGAATGCAACACAGAGCGATCCCCAGACGAGTTGGTCTTCTGCAAAAGGGGAATTATGGGAAGATAAGTCTTTGAACTTAAGGGAGGACTTTGTTCATGAAACTGAAGCCTTCTAACTTGAAGAGGGAGAGTTAAGTCTTTTTTGGTGGGTCATCTTCTAATAAGTCCAACAACTAGACATGAGAAGACACAGAGAATTAAGAACAGCTAGAAGGTCTCTGGAAAACCTCCAAACAAGTAGAACGTTGCCTTACCTAGGGAGACATCTTGACATTGACGTTTCTCCTTGGAGATCTCTCTCAAACATGGCTTCTGAGTAGGGTTTGTGGGATCCACCCTTTCTTCAGGATAATTAGCCCCCACCTCCAGGAAGGACCTTAGAACCTGAAATATTTGCGAAGAAGAATTAAGGAGGGCAGGAGATAAAGAGGATCTGGATTTTCATTTTGTGCCCATAATGTTGCGTGTCCTCCGTGTCCATCATTAAGGATAAAAGAGGATAGTGGAAGAATTGCTCCAAATGTGTCCTCCGGAAGAAGACAAGAACACTTCCCTCAATGAAGTTCTCTAAATATCTGGTTATATTATTGATACCTCAAAATCCCTCAACCAGACAATTTAGAATTCAAGCAGATTAAAATCCATCCCTTTTCCCCAAGAGGAGTGTCTCCCACCTGGTACCCGTCCTGCTCCTCCTCCGCCGCCGCCTGGCTCAGCAGGAAACCTTCGGCCAGGGCCACCGCCTGGCAAGTGGTCTCCGCTCGGCACTCCCGCACCCAGCGCTGCATCTCCCTGGGCAGGACGGCCAGAAACTGCTCCAAGATCACCAGGTCCAGTATCTGAGCCTTGGTGTGCTTCTCGGGCTGCAACCACCCCCAGCAAAGGCGGCGAAGGCGGCCGCAAAGCTCTCGCGGTCCTTCAGCCTCCTGAAAGGGGCTGTTCCTGAAGCGCCAATGTTGGATCTCAGAACTGAGGGCTTCCTCCAGGATCTTCTGCCGGGCTCCTGCCCAGACCTCCCCACAGTTCCCAAGCTGAGCAGCAACGGGGCACCTTCCCACTCCTTTCCAGGCTGGATAGACTGCATCCATTTCCGGCTTCTTCTCTGACAGGGATCCGGAAAGGCTCTGTGGATTTCCCGAGTCTCCAAAAGTGTTTTCCCCCCCTCTCCCAATCTGTTTTCAGTCCTGGGATCTGATAAGGGTTGCGCAGTGAATCCCGGAGAAGATTTTCAAGCCCTTCAGCTCCCAAGAAGCCCTCCAGCATTTACATCTGAGGTGAAAAAAGGAAACGAAAGTTCAGGATATGACGGATGGTTCTCATTCGGAAACTGGGATGGTGGTTTCATCCAATTCAGGGGAAAGTAACGGTTCGGAGGGAGACAAAATGAAAAGATATTTCAGGGTCAGAGTGACGTTTGTCCCTGGGTCTCCTCCCCTCCTCCCCCTTGGAGACCAACCCTCATTTGGGAGAGGGGGGGAAAGGGGGTCTTCTGGAGAGGTGCAACTGAGGTCCGCTAACAGCAGGAAAAATAATGGGGGGGCCTTATAGCCTCTCCAGCAATTTGAGGCACAGAATCCCCTTCCTCAAAAAAAGCTTTAAATGGGACTGTTTGCAGAGGGGGGAGAGCATCAGGCAGGAAAGCCCCTTCCCCGGATCCTTTCCTGTTAG
>JANHJO010027233.1:0-10034 GCA_032468235.1 Pseudoxyrhopus heterurus
TTTTCCATTCCTCTTTTACTGGTTCCTACTTACTTATGAGCAATCATAATGCAAAATCCCCACTCCCAACTCACCCCACAATAATGATCATACAAAATCCCCATTCCCAACTCATCCTAGAGCAGGTGTTCTGGGCTTGGAAGGCCTCCTGCACCAGCCTGGAAGCCAAAATAGGGCACAGGAGGGACTCCTGGGAGGGGTGGGGCCAGCCAGAAATGGGATTAGCCAGTTTTCCACGCTGGGCAAAAAATTAACAACCGGTTCACCTGAACTGGTGCGAACCGGCTGAATACCACCTCTGCTAATATTTCACATTATCTTAATTCTATCCCTCTGTTAATGCAGCCTAAGACTGCACTGGCTTTTTTGGCAGCTGCAGCACAGTGCCAGTTTGGTGTTGTCTGCAAATTTGATGAATTCTCTTTCTATCCCCCCATCTAAATCATTGATGAAGATATTGAAGATACTGGGCCTAAGACAGAGCCTTGGATTCCCCATGGCATATTTCCCTCCACGTGGATGTAGTTCCATTAAGGATTACACCTTGACTGAGTTATTTAGTTGGTTACAAATCTGTCTGGTGGTGATGCTGTGTAATTTTTCTATCTAATCAAGTAGATTGTGGTCTACTTTATCAAATGCTTTACTAAAGTCCTAGTAATTTATATCCACAGTATTTCTCTAGTCCACCGATTTTGTCATATTATGAAACAATATAGCGTGGCATGATCTGTTTTTGATAAATACGTGTTGGCCTCTGGTTATGTCTTTGCCTCTAGGTGTTTGCAGATTCATTGCTCCATTGTCTTTTCCAGAATGTTACCAGGTATTGATGTCAGGCAAGATAAATCTTTTGTGTTGTGGATCTGTTTTCCCCCCGCTTTTTTTGAAAATGGTAATGTCAACAGACCTTTTCGAGTCATCTGGTAGTTCCCCAATGCTCCAGGATCTTTGAAAAGTATTGTTTAGTGGTTCTGAGGTCAGGTTTGCCAATTCCTTCAGATCTCTGGAATGTAATCCATCTGGTCCTAGAATATTTTCTTTCGACATTTGATGAGTACAACCAGAAATGAAACAACAAAAAAGCTGTAAAGTTGTGAGGCCAGAGCCCTTAAGGCCTTTGGAACCACCACAACTTTTCTTGTCTATCCCAAATACTTTGTCCTACATACAAAGTGGACCTGCCTTGAAGCTGGCAACTTAGGCTAAGAATAAAAAAAGAAGGGAATTAATATATTTAATTTTTTTTTACATTTTTCACTAATTTTTCACAGTTCTCCTTGTCATAACAGTGGTGATGTTTCTGTGGAATACTTTACAAAGGTACCATAAATTTATCATTTTCCACTTGTATACTCCCTTTAAAAAACCTGCACACTATTCTGGTTCTGCTGAACATCATCAGATGTTATAAAGCTTTCTACTTTTACCTTGTACATCCATTGCATTCTTTAAATATAAAGTGTCCTTGTGAATGAATGTATATCTTCCCCTCATTTTTTTTTCTGTTTCACCATTTTGCCTATAATTCTGTTGTAACAACTATCAAGTGAAACAATTGGAAAAACGAGAGGTAAATAAATTCTGGAGCTGTAGAAATTAATTATATTTATACAACCTAGATTTTCCTTCTTTTTTCCAGCAGTTGAAGCTCTTACCTGCATCAAGTGCAAAAATTATCTTTTGAATTCTTCAAGATGTATCAGTAATAAACAACCAAAAACATGTATTGCCAAACAGGGTAAACCGTGTAACATTATCAAATATTTTGTAGGTATGTATGTTTCTATTTGAAATCTGGTATTATTTGGATAAAAATATTCCTCCTCCACATGACACACAGTATCCTATTAAAAATACAGACCCTCTTGTGTTCTGTGCTCTGGGTAGAAAAGAAAATGTGTGTGTGTGGTATGTCATTTCTAGCAATCAAATCATGTACATTCTGTTTTACAGACTATCTCAACTCCAAGAATTCCCACCAAATCAAGAATGGAAACAAATAGCTTGGGGGCGGGGTGGGCATGCACTAGGAAGGGGAAAGCTGATCTAAGGATGTTTCCTGGATATTTCTTCAGGATATGTTGTGAACCAATGATGGAGGTGTGCCAATCAATTTTCTTCTTTTTCAGGTGAAGAATTTAAAGACATACTTTTTCAAGGGTGCCTTAAGCATAATGTTCCATGTAATACAGTTGATTCAATTGCCGAAGGTACAACTTATCAAAGCATATGTTGTGACGATCGTGACCTCTGCAACACACCATAAAAAATCATTGCGTGTTATTCCAACATCACCCTCAATAACCCTCAAGGTTATGATGCAGAAAATAATGTGATTACTCCATTGCTTAAAAGATATGATGGCTTGTTTGGGGGTGTGGGTGTAGTATTGTAGACATTTTTCTGGTTCCAGTTAAGAAGCATGAATTGCAAGAGGCATAATGCTTCGGTCTGTACTTGTTCATTTTTCTAAACACTGGTTCTTGTCTTTTATCAGGAAGATGGGTATGTGTATGTATATGTGTTTGTGTGTCCATGCAGACACACACACTTTAAATGCAATTAAATTGTGAAACTAATGACATAATATGTCACATTTCTTCAATCAACTACTTAATATACATTTGCCTATCAATATTAACTCTTGACATCTGAAAAATGCAAATCACAAATTCTGTTGATCTGCCTGTTTGTCATCTAATGACTCTAATAAACACTTGACTAAGAGGGCAAATTGTTGACTATTCTTTCAGAAATCATTTGCATCAGCTGGATCACCAGATGGTAACCACTTTCTTCAAGATACATACTATGATATGTATTGTCTTGTCCAAATAGAGAAGGAATGATGGTATACAAGAAATGCACGGAGCCACTTGGAATAGTTTCAGGAAAAAGACAGAAAGGCATCTGTCCTTTTATCATTGCTCCACGTACAGAACTCAAAAGTAGTCTAGAAGAGGCCCAGTGTCAGTAACGGAAATGTGAAGTCTTTACCACTTATTTTAAGTACTATGATAAGGAGAATATTTGTTGCTCAAGGTTGAACTGTAGGGTCCTTGGTGCTCTCTGAGCGTGGTTGTTTTCTTGCAGACATTTCATCAATGTTAATGAAATATCTGCAAGAGAACCAGGAAGCTTGGAGAGCTCCAAGGACACCCTCTACAATAATAAATAACATAAAACTTTTATGAAGCAAGCAAGCTGGTAGTCAGCATCATATTTCATGGTGATGGCGAAGGACCCCATTTGGAGTGGAAAACCTGCAGAATTTGGAATAGAGGAAAGAGATTTTTTCCCAAAATATGCTCATTTTCTGCCTCAGATCGTCTTTTATCTCTTAATCTAGCAACTTCAAGGCATATGTTTGGCACAAGAAAGTCTTCAATACCTCCCTGAAATGGTAAAGGTGTCTTCATAAGATACAACCAGAGCGGGGAAGAAGGGTCCTAATAGAACATGTGTCTCACCAACAGGAGCATAATATCTGTGGCCAAGTCCAATTTTAGTGTACTTTCCAGTTGATTAAGAAAGTGTTCATAATGTCTTAATCAAGCACTCAAGTGTAGCCTACAATGAGGCACAGAACATACTGTATTGGGGCATTGCTATTCTTGGTCATAAGATTTTTATGATAATTTTGGAGTATTTATAACACCATTTTCAAGGTCCAGAGAACCTGCATTCTTCTGTGGTTTGCTCAAAAAGTATGTCTGTGTGAGTTGTAATACTGACTTCAATAACAGGTCAGGATCATCTTCATCAATACCAGTCAAAGTTCCACCAAATTTTCTCTTTGATTTACTCCCTTTCTAATCTCTGCATCTTTTATCTAACCATTTATACCATAAATCCCAAATTGAGTGATATTCTGTTTCCCCTTTATCTTTGAGTTCCATCGTCAATCTATCTAGTTCAGCACATTGTAATATTTTATTGATTAGCTTTTCCTCTGTAGGTACAATTTTCTTTTTCCAATGTTGTGCATATATAATTCTGGCTGCTGTTATTATGTGTAACATTAAATATACTTTTTTTGTATATCCCCGGTATTATGCCTAATAAAAATAATTCTGGCCTTAAATCTATTTGTTGTGTTATCATCTCTTATAGCCATTTTCTAATCCTTAACCAATATTTTTTTGCCAATGGACAAGACCACCACATATGGAAATAGGACCTCTGTGCCTGTTTGCATTTCGAGCACTCTGGTGATATATTTGGGAACATTTTTGCCAATTTTGCTGGAGATAGATGCCATCTATAAAACATTTTGTACATGTCTTCCTTATGAGTTGTTGCCATTGTTAATCTATAATTCACTTCCCACAATCTTTGCCACTTATCTAATTCTATCATGTACCCAAATATTTTTGCCCAGACAATCATATTTTTCTTTACAATTTCTTCCTCCATTTTCACAGTCAGTATGTAATTATAGAATTTCTTTATCAGTTTTTCGTCTCTCCCTAAAATTATCTTGTCCAGTTCCCTATAAAATCCATATATTTCTATGTCTTTCTTATATCTCGTTTGTATTTGTGCTTATGGCCACCAATCCAAGTTTATCCCTTGAGCTTTTAATTCTTGTTTAGTTTTTAATTCCCCTTGATCATTTAGTATATCTTTATATCTTGGTATTTTGTCCGGGTCTAAAACATTGGGATGTATTAATGCTTCCATCGTGGAGAGCCAAAGCGGTATTTTCATGTAATGCTTTTGTTTGATTTTTTCCCATACCAACAGAAAAACAATACTAATATAATGTCTCTGGAAGTATCCATGTAATTGACAGTGATAGTTTCTGGAACTTTCTCCTGACTGCCGCTCGGTATTGCCAATTGTAATTTACTTTTTCCATACCATATAAAAGCATGCCAGACCAATTTCAGTTATTCTGAACTCTTGTTCCTCCTCCAAAAATATCTAGAATATAAAAGAAGCAATAATAAATAGTTTCTTTTAGCCATTTGGGTATTATTAAGAGAGCAGAAGCAAACAATCAAATATGGGATTAAAAGTTTGAAGACCCACACATGACATTGAACAATCGTGAGTATTACCAGATGGGAGAATGACTTTGAAGTACATTATGATTCAAATTTTTCTACTGTCCTTATTCTTTTTCTATTGTAATATTTTGGAATGTTACAAATCATTTGGAAAAATAACTGTGGTCGAGTTGACTAAAAAGAAAAGTTGTCATATTCATTGGTATGTTCACATTTGCAGCAAAACATCCAAATTGTTTGGGAAAAATTTGTCCATCATTTTTGCTATCGAGGACATCAACCGGAATGACCATCTCTTACCCAACGTCACCCTGGGCTATAATATCTATGAAAACTTCTTCAAGGTAGAGATGACTACAGATCCTTTGCTGGACCTGCTTTCAGACGGGGAGGCCAATGTGCCCAACTACAGGTGTGGAAGGCAGAGAAACACGATGGCTTGTCTTGAAGAGGCCGAGACTGGCATCTCCATCCAGATGTCAACCATGTTGGGCACCTATAAAATTCCCCAGGTGTGTCTTTCTCGGGGAGACAGTTTTGAGTCAAGCAGCATTGAATCAGAGATCCTCTGCTGCAAATGAAAAGAAGAGCTTTTTTATGTAAAACAATAAGACTGGCATTTTGCTTGTTATGTTTAAAATACCATATTCCATTTGTTTCAGATCAGTTATAGTTTTGCTTCTAGGATTTTGAGGGATAAAACTCATTTTCCTTTCTTCTACCCAATGCTCCCTGCTGAAGGCATCCGATACCCAGGGATAGTCCAGCTTCTCCTCCATTTCAGGTGGACCTTGGTTGCTCTTGTTGTTCCAGAAACTGAGCAGGGAGAGAGGTTCATCAGGACAATGTCTTCTTTGTTGTTAAGAAACGGCATTTGTGCAATTACATATCAAAGCTTTCCAATCAATCTTGCTAACTGGATTTTCGAAGCAAGAAACATTTACGCGTTGACAAAAGTCAATGTCTTTGTTTATGGCTCAGAGACTAGTTCATTCTCAGTAGGAATGAAACTTATACATCAGATACTTAAATTCCTTCTAGACTTTACAGATAAAGTGTGGATCACCACAGCTCAAGGGGATCTCAGTTTGGATTTGAAGATTATTATGACCTACATGCAACAGGTTGGCGGCATCTTTTCCTTTCCGATTAAAAAAAGAGAGAAATGGGGAAACTATGACACTTTTGGTATCTTGACTGAAATCATGTCTAAGTTCTTAAAGAAAAGCTTTAGGTGTTCATCCACCAAGGATGGCTTTTCCGTGAAAATTTGGAGACGGTGCAGACAGAAGGAAGAACTGGAAGTTCTGAGGAAAGAGGAGATCGATCAGATCCTGGCTCTGGACAGCTATCTTCTTTATGATACCACCTGGGCTTTGGGAAGGGCCTTAAAATCAGCTTATATCTCCACCTCTAAGAGATCAGTGAGGAACAGGGGCATCAAGGTGGAAGCTCCGAGCCTGAAGGGCTGGCAGGTATTTCTTTTCCATTAGTTATTGTTTCTTGAAATTAGTTTTGTAAGTGGATGCCTTAGTTAGTTATGATCAAAAATTCAATTATCATGAAACTCTAATCCAACCTAATTTCAACTCTCCATTTCCTTCATTTTCATTTCTTCTGAATTTTTTTTCAATGTTTTCCTTTTTTTAATGTTAAGTATTTTTAAAGTGAATACATGGATATTGGTTGGTTGAGACATTCTTTTTTTATCAAACTGATGAGTTTGTACAAAGAAGAAGACAACTTGGGGTTAGACTGTTTGAGACCATCAGGTAACTCTCTTGAATCTCAGAAAAGAATGACTGATAGCAAGAAGAGAGATGTTATGGACCAACGGGTTTGGATCATGTGTGACACTTCCCATGATGAGTACTGGTCTGCACCACTAAAGATCCTGGGGAACAAAACAGGAACTTGGGAAACGGGAAGCTACCTAACTCAAAGGGCCTTTTCCCAGAACTTCTACTGTCTTTTTTGAGTCTCCTCTTTTCCTGTCCTTCCCAGCTTCACCCCTTTCTTCAGAGCTCTCAGTTTCACAACAATTCCATCAAAGGAGTGTATTCGGATCAGAAAGGAGATCTGACAGCTGACCTGGACATGGTGAACTGGATCGTTTTCCCCAACCAATCTGTCAAGAGAATTGAATCTGGGAGTCTCAAAAATGAGGCACCCCAGAATTTGAAATTGACCATTGACCAGAAGAGTATTGCACAGGTGGAAATGCTGAAGAAGGTGGGATTACTATTTATTTTATTCTGCTGAAGGTGGCTAAAAGAGGGTTCCAATGAGTCAAAGCTAAACGTTAAACCAACCCTTTCTTCATTGGCCATTTTTTCAGAAAGCAAGTTCATTTTCTGGGTCTTTTTCTTTTCTCTTCTCAGCCCCTGCCTCCTTCCAGGTGTGTGGAAAGTTGCCATCCTGGATTCATGAAGGTAGCTCGGGAAGGGGAGGTTATCTGCTGCTACGATTGTCGTCCCTGTGCCAAAGGAACCATTTCCACCATGGAAGGTAGGTGACACCAGAGAAAAAGGACAAATTTTGGGAGAAGTCATAGAACAACAGAATAACAGATTGGGAATGGACCTTGGAGGTCTTCTAATCTAACCCCCGGCTCAAGCAGGAAATCCTATACCATTTCAACCTAATGGTTTTCCAATCTCATTTTAAAAACCTGCATTGTTCGAGCATCCATGACATCTGGTAGGCAAGCTGTCCCACTTATTAAATGTCAGGAAATTTCTCCTTACTTCTAGATTATTTCTCTTCTTCATTAGTTTCCATCCATTGCTTTGTTATATGTTGAAAGAAACTTTTTCGTTATTTTTGAATTTTGTCACAAGCCTTGATTCATTTCAAGCCTTTAACGGATTAACAGAGTTGGAAGGGACCTTGTAAGTCATCTAGTCCAACCCCCTGCCCAACCATTTCTGACAAATGGCAGTCCAATCTCTTCTTCAAAGTCTCAAGTGATGAAGCTTCCGCAATTTCCAAAGGCAACTTCTATTCCATTGGTTGATTGTTCTCACTGTCAGAAAATTTCTCCTTATTTCCAGGTTGAATCTCTCCATTGTTCAGTTTCTATCCATTGTTCCTTGTCTGGCCTACAGGTGCTTTAGAAAATAGCTTGACCCCCTTCCTCTCTGTGGCAGCCCCCCAAATATTGGAAGACTGCTATCATGCCCCCCCTACTCTCCTGACTTCATATTTGCAACTTCAGTCTATTTGCCGATATTCTATTTTTGGTATGTGCCCCTCTTTCCAATTTTTTATACTTGTCCTTTTTGTCTTTCAGTTTATCAGAGTCCTTTGGGTAGCCATGCTGATTCCTTTTCAGATCTCTTGTTCTTCTTCTTCACTGGAATTATGTTAGATTAGGCTTTTGAAATTTCACTTCTAAAAGATTCCCAAGCTTCTTGGGTTGTTTTGCCCTTGAGGATTTTCATCCATGGAATCCTTTCCAAGCTGTCTCTAAGTTAACTGAAATCAGCTCACTTAAAGTTCAAGACTCTAGTTTGACATTGTTCTATTGCTAGTACTTGCATAATGTTGAATTATTGCATGGTCACACACACACACACACCCTACCCCGGGTTCCTCTAATTTCAATGCCTTCTATCATGTCATCTGTGTTAGTGAGAATTAAGTCCAGTGTAGCTTAATGTCAGGGATCTATTTGATCTTCCACTAGGTGCAGATTTTCTCTCCCAGGTGATGTCAGGATGGCTAAAGTCTCCCATTCCTGTTGTGGTGTGCTTCTTACATACCTTCGTTAATTATTTACCTCCACGGAAATCTTTAGTAAAAGGCAAAAGATTTATACGATCTGAAGAGAAACCAGAGTACTGTATGCAGAGCTAGGAGGACATGCTCTGGTTTGACATTGGGTATTCCTCCTCCAGTGAAATTACCGTTATTTCACACAACGCTCAAAATTCCATCCTACCGTCTAGCCTTTTTGTTGGCCCCTTTAAATGCTTTTCCAACTGCGGTTATGATGGGCAGATTTCAAGGGATACCCTATTCTGATCGCCTTTGCCCCTGTGTATTGGACGAAGTTGAATCACTGGACCACCTGATGCTATGCTGCCCTCGGTGGTCCCAGGATAGAGAGATCTACATTCTTCCAGCTCTCGCCTATCTAAACCTCCCTTTGCAGTCTTGGGTGTTGTCATTGCTCCTTCTGGACCAGCACTCGGACAGCCTGATGACAAGCAATGTGGCCCGTTTCTTGGCAAAAGTGGCCGCAAGTACAAAAAAGAGATCCCCAACTTCTACCCAATGATAAACTTTAATTAGTTGCTTTGCCCCTGATTAGCAGTGACAGCATTTAAATTTTCTCCAGGCTGATTCCCGGCTTTCATTGATTCTTCTTAGTCTGATTGTTTTAATGACTTCCCCCTGTAGATTTTTAACTGTGCCTCATATTTCCATAGTTGAACCGCTTTCTTTGGTTTAAAACTGCGTTCATGAACCCAATAAAATTTACTACTACCATATCTACTGTCAAAAAAAAAAACCTATTTACCTAGATGCTGACATTTTTAGGAAAGGACATTTTGAGAGGCATATTAAAGACTTGCTATCAACAAATCAATTTATTTTAATATTTATTACATGATAGAAAAATACTATTGGGCTTTAACTTGGAGCACATTAAAGACAGGGAATTAATGAGGACTTGGCATTAGAAGGAAGATGGCAATTCTGCATTTTTACAGGTCAATATCTCCCATTTTTTTCTTGAACTCTCTGGACAAATGAAAAACATCTCAGCCTCTCCTCTCCTCGCCTCTCCTCTCCTCCTTTCTTCCTCTCCTCCTTACTCCTTTTTTGATTCACTAATGCCTGAGTGAAATCCTGTTTGTTTAGCAGGCCCATCTACAGGTCCAATACTAGAGCCTTCCTTCCTTCCTTCCTTCCTTCCTTCCTTCCTTCCTTCCTTCCTTCCTTCCTTCCTTTCTTCCTCCCTCCCTCCCTCCCTCCCTCCCTCCCTCACTTCTCTGACTTCCCTTCCTCCTT
>JANHJO010027251.1:0-10033 GCA_032468235.1 Pseudoxyrhopus heterurus
CCAATGGGAAAATTTGTTTTGGTTCACAACCAACTCGGTTCACAACCAAAGTTATGGAACGAATTGTGGTCGTGAACTGAGGTTCTACTGTACTTAGTACATATTCTTTACACAGAGTACTTTGTTCATATTCTTTAATATGAAAATTGAATGCAAAGCTCTGAATATTAACAATTATAGTATCTTAAAATCTGTTGTTTAATCATTCAGGCACTTCTGATTGTGATCCAAGATATTCTCAGTTATACTGTCCAGCAATGGAACTTCTTTCTTGATGAGACTATTTTTACAGTCATGTTATAACTGGGGAAAATCTTGATAATACATAACTTTCTTGTCAATGCAGTGTTTCTGACTTTTAATATTTTAAAATATTGTTTTTAAGAAATATGTTTGGTATTTGCCTTAAAATCTACTGATTTTTAAATGGATGTTTCCTATGTTTACTCTTCTAATTTGTGGTTTTATTATTTTTCTCACATAAAATCAGGATCAGAAAACCAGACGTTTATAGGGATTTCTTTTACTCTAAAAAAAATAAGATTTGTGTGTAGTATTTTCCCCCCCCCTTAATGTTGTCTGTGGAACACCAGAAGGACATGATCTACCTCTGGTATCTTTCTTTAACACTAAAGAGAAGTTTTGCATTGAATCAGACAATTTGTTTCCTTAGTTCAGCATAGTTAACACTGCCTGGCATTAAAAGGTATACAATGCTTGAAGTGTTCAGAAACCTGACAATTATTATGTGGGTTTTTTTCACTCAAGTCCATTACCATGAAAGACAGAATATGATTCCTTCAAGACTTTCTCCCAAACTTTGTGGTTAAAAAAAATTGCTTGATATATTAGCTCATATAAACCTTGAACTTATCTTACAAAATTCATAAATTTAGAGTTGCTCATGGTAAACTATCCCCACTTTAAATCTTTGTTCTATTTCTTGTAGTCCAAGTAAAATGGTACTTAGGAAGTTAACTATTTGTTTTTCCCAAATATTTCATTATCACTCAAATAAGGATGGTAGAATAAACCATTGTATTACATTTAACATTTGCTAAAGTATGAAATAATCAAGAACTAAAGTTTATGTTTATCAAATGTAGATGCAGTTCCTGTTACTCGTTTCCATTTTCTTCTTTCCTTGGAGGCCAAAATTCTTACTCAAGTGAGGAACGAAACTGCCATAGCTGATTTGAATAGTTAGTCTGATTTGAAATGTAGACTTCTTCCATGCCTTAGCTGTACCTATTTGGGCAATAAAAGAATTCACTCAGGTGTATGGTCCTTCCTCACCACTGGGGTTTTCCATAAAAGGGAACCACTCGTGGTACTTTGAATATTCAACATTACAAAATGAGAAGATGGTTTTGCAGCATTTTTGGATGCAGTACAATGGAACCAGAAATGTATCCGTTGAACTCCCCAGAAATGAAGATGGTGATTCATAGAGGTATAGAGCCAATATGGGAAGGCACAAATGCATTTACCTTGACTAAATAGCCCTTCTCTATTATGGTAGCTTCACTTTCCTGGCTTTTAAAATTTTTTAAATTTTAAATTTTTATAATTCGGTTTTAATTATTTATTAAAATGTATTTTTATAGTGTTTTATTTGTAAATTTTATATTGTATTGTTTTATTGGAATTGTTTGTTGTGAGCCGCCCGGAGTCCTTCGGGAATGGGCGGCATAGAAGTTCCAACAAATAAATAAATAAATAAATAAGAACTGGCATGTCAGAGGCAGATGTGACACACGGGTCCCTCTTGCTGTGGCGTTCCTAAATCCAAAAATGGGGGCGTCAATGAAGATTGCAGCTGTCAAGGTATTTGGATGAGAGTCAGGGATGATGCTTTCTGTGTGTATTGTGGAATCTTGGGGCATATTGTCAGAGAGTGCCTGGCACGGATTGGAGCATCAGAACAACCTGCCAGCAAACACCTGCCTTCGTCCACAGTGCAAATCAGGGAAATTTCATCTGTCCTTCATGAGAATTCACAAGAGAGCTCATTCAGCAGATAAGGAGAGCTCATGAAGAGACACTTTCCTCTTTTGTACTGAAAAAAGATACACGCTAATAATAATACTTTACCATGATTATAACCATCTTATCTCCAGGATCCTTCTCTTATGTACTTAATTGCTGTCAAAAGCACGGGAGGGCCAGATTCTTTGGGTACCTTTGCATGTAGAGGTACACTAAAAAAAAGGAGCAGGCATCAGTTGCAGCAGCCATCTTGACTTGTTTGCTTTGTCCAAAAGGTGCCTCTGGGCCACAGTATTTTTAAACTTAATTGTCCATATTTTTCTCTAAATAGTTTTTCTTCCTGAATATTTTAGTTTTTTAAGGCTTAGGGAAAAAATACATGTGTATTTTTGCTTTTTCTCATGTATACTTTTTTTCACAATTCTATTTAAAATAAATGTCCATCTAATTTGTGAGTGCTTTAAGTGTATTTGGTGCATCAGTATTCTGTTCTTTGTTGTTTGCACAAATGTCTTCCAAATTTATTTTAATGGTTACTTTCTTGATAAGTTGGAACATCCCAACTTATTACAATAATTAATATCTTTGTAGAAGAGGCCCATTTTGCATAGTTGAAAAAAACCTTTGAATACTACTGATTTGTTTTACAAAACAAAAGCCACTTTACTGCATGATTGCCCATTATTGCTCCAAAACGTATTTCAATTATGAAAGGTCTCTGGGATGTTTGGTGTGTATGTGTGTGTGTGTGTATGTATGTATGTATATTGCAACAGGTCTCCTGGGTTACTTATATTTTTTATTTATATTTTAAAAGATGAACGTTTTGGAATTTTCTGAATCTACACCAGTGATACTATTGAAATAATTGCATGCATTCTAAATAAATCTCATTATTATTACAGCTGGGTTGTAAAGATGAACTGACTTGTGTTCCAATTTCTTCTTACCAACCATGTTTAACTTTTTTACCTATCAGTAGGTCAGAATATGTTGTTGAGATTGCTCCATTTTCTTTATAGCAATTATCTTTGGACTAAATAGTAAGGCGAATATATTCCCTTGTTCTCTCTCTCTAAGCTATGCTTCAAATATTTACATGGTTGATTGCTGGACTTAAAAAATGTCAGAGAGCACCTGGCAAGAAACCCAAGGGCAGGAATTAGACCAGAGCATCAGAGCAACCTGCCAGCAAACACCAGCCTTCACCCTTCCGAATAGGCCTGTTCTAAACCTGCATTTAACAACGAAGAAAACTGTGTGCTTAAAAATCCGGAAAGAAATACTGCCGGTTAGGAGAAATAACTGGAAGTTTCTATTATCTAAATTTATCATTGAACGGTGCGTTGTTAGTACTGGAAAAATTCAAGAAATGTTCAGCTAAAAGTTTATGGAAAAGCCTTTAGACTGAAGAAACCGTATGGGTTTTTGGATATATGGAATACTGCTGGAGGAGGAAGAAAAAAAAGAAAAAAAAAGGATATACTTCAGTCCTCGCTTTTAATATCACTTCTCTCATCTGATTATACTGTTGCTTTCGGAGTGGGGCAGGGTTTTTAAACGATTTAATTATACGTTGCAGTTTTTATGTATTTATTTGTTTTCATGTTGTAAGACTTGGAGGCGCAGAAAGCAAACTCAAGCGCTGGGCTTCCTATATATTCTGTGAAAACGGAGGGGGGAAAAAAAAACCTCTCTCGGTAGGGATTGCGCCGAGTAAGCAGAAATCGCATTCGCCTTTCTCCACCCTCGCGGTCGAGATATAGACGCTTTCCCGGTAAACGGGAAACGCCTCGAAGTAATCTTGGCCCGGCTCGAAACGCCAAGTCTCTTTTGTTTTCCTATCTGCCCGCTTATATCTGAAACGAAATCCCTTCAGTCATGGAACGGACCGAGTGAAAGCCCCAAGCGCATCTGGCAAAAGTCCTGAGGCGCTTTTGAGCGAGAAAAGGGGATTCCACTGGCCGCAGAAGCCAAGCTGAGGGGCAGGGAGAGGCTCCCCGTCCCGCGTCTCTTCCTCCCCGTCCGCTCCGCCTTAAAGAGCCAGGCGCGTGCGCGGAAGCGGCCTCCGTGCCCTCCTTCTTCTTCTTCGTCTTCCCGGCTCGCTCGCTCGCTATGGAGCATCCCCGCGCCGAGAGCCCTGGCGGCGGCAGCAGCACCAGCACCAGCACTACCAGCAGCAGCAGCAGCAGTAGCGGTGGAGGCGGCGGCGGCAAGGAAGGCGACGAGCCCGAATCCCCTCCCGGGGCTCTGCTAAGCCGGGCTCATCAGAAGGCGGTGACAGCGGCGGCGACCACTGCTGCAATAGCAGCGGCGGCCCCCGGACCGCCGGCTTGTTCGGTAAGGGAAGCTCCGCCGCTGCAGCCGGGTACCAGGTTAGGCCGCGGCCCCGTGGACGGGCATGTCCCGCCTCCCCGGCCGGAAGCGAACGCGGCGGGCTCGGGTTGCGGGCGCGCTGGTCACCGGAGGGGGTCGTGGGAATGGAGCGGCGGGGGCAGGGTGGTGGTGGTTGTGGTTGGGCTGAGCGCTAAGCCCAGGGTTGGGGTGGAGGAGGAGGAGGAAAGAGGTAGTAGGGAGGATAGGAGCCCCCTCACCTCTGGCTTTGGGGGCAGAGATTGCCTAAGAGGAGAAGAAGGCAAGGCCTCCGGCGTCTCTACCGCTTGCCTACCCAGTGGGAAGCAGGTGCTGGGCATACGGGGAAAAGGCGCTCCCGTTGAAAAAGTCTGCCTCTTCCCCACCCTTTCTCCTTTTTTGTTATTTACTCCAAAACTCCTCCCCCCCCCCAAGGGAAAAGGCCCCAGCTCGCTTGGCAGACACCTGGGACAGACCAAGAAGGAAGGTGGAAACTTCAGAATTAAATATGCTCCAGCTGTGTTGGATAGAGTTCCCATAATCCCCTGCCCAGCAATGGTTTTGCTGTCTTTGGAAAGATGGTCAGGGCAACCCCTCCAGTATGAGAAGAGCAGGTAGTCCTCCGATTTATGACCCCAATTGAGCCCCATATTCAGGTTGCTAAAAGAGAAATGGGTAGAGTCAGTTTTGCCCCATAATTTCTTGCCACTGTTGTTAAGTGAATCACTGGGGTGGTTAAATTAGTAATCCGGTGGTTAAGCGAATCTGGCTTCCCCGTTGACTTTGCTTGTCAGAAGGTTGCAAAAGGTGGATCACATGACACACACCCCCGGACACTGCACCCGGGTCATAAGTATGAAACAGTTGCAAACATCTGAATTTTGATCACATGATCATGGGGATGCTGCAAAGGTTGTAACTGTGAAAAATGGTCCTAAGTCAATTTTTTCAGTGCCATTGTAATTTCGAACGGTCACTAAATGAACTGTTGTAAGTCAAGGACTACCTGTATTATAGTCCAATGTATCTGGAGACTACTATTTTTGTCTTCAAAATATCTGGAGTCTGTTGTGTTTTTTATTTTCCAAAATGAACCAATAGTATGCTTTCAATACTATTGGAGGGAAATCTACTTTCCAACGGTTGTGTTCTCTATTTTAAAAAAGAGATGGATAATGCAGGTAGTCCTCAACTTACATCCCTTCATTTAGTAACTATTCAAAGTTACACCGGCACTGAAAAAGTGACATGACTGTTTTTCACACTTAAAATTTTTGCAGCATCCCCATTTTCATGTGATTAAAAATTCAGACACTTGGCAACTGGCATGTATTTATGACCATTGTAGTGTCGGGTCATGTGATTGCCTTTTTGTGACCTTCTGACAAGCAAAGTCAATGTGGAAGCCAGATTCACTTAACAACCATATTACTAACTTAACAACTGCAGTGATTCATTTAACTGTAGCAAGAAAGGTTGTAAAATGGGGCAAAACTCAATAACTGTCTTGCCTCCTTGTATCTTGTTTAAGGCCCTTCTATAATACCAATAACCAAATGAAAACCAGGATTTGTTTGTAATTTACCACAGATTAATTTACCATTAGGTTTGCTGACAGATTTTAGGAATGCATATTGTAATTAATAAGAATGGTCAACACTAGAAACAATTTAGGTTGGTGATGTCTGCACTGGTTTCTTAAGGAGTTAATAGGAATTGCTAAAATCTTTTAATTGGTTCCAATTTTACTGGCTTCCTAATATCTGGAGTTTTTATAAATACTGTTTTAAATTGGCTGTTTTGTACAATATACAATACCATCATGCAGTTTGTTTTTTATTTAGCACCAATATGGTTTACACACCATATTGTGGCTTGTAAACTGTGATTTATAGTTTAGCATATTGTGTGGACCCAGCCAGTTGCAATCTGCTTTTTAAACTTGGCTTAGCATGTTTTTGCAATTTAGCCATTATGCAGCTGAAAGTCACCATGATTATCAGCACACATGTTGTTGGGAGAGGACTGTGATGAAACATTTAACGTTGTCCCCTCTTCCCAAAGTGTTACGGAATGATGTTCCATTTTTGAGTGCAAATATTAAAATATTAGAGCAGAGAATAAAATTTTGCCATTGCCCTAGTTTGTGTCATTGAAATTTCAAGAAATAGGCTAAGTGTTTTTAATTGATACTCTTCTGATTCTTAATAACATAAGCTGACTTTTACATTACCAGTAGTTGGTATAAATGTTATTATACTTAACTGTGGTTGGATGTGTCTTTCTCTCTAAGGAATTTAGGCAGGAAATATATCTTCAGTGTGCATATGGACTCTATATGGACTCTATCTGGGTAATGTTGAAGTCTTGTAGGCTGTTCAAATTTCATCTGCCTTCAGATTCCCATTGTTAGAGTCCTAATTTTGAATGCTTCATTTTGTGTTGAATACCAGAGTCAGGATCCTGCTGATTTAATGCCAGCCAGCCAGGTTAATGCACAACCTGCCTAAACTAGGGAAGAGGGCAGACATTTGATTTTAATTGCTTAAACATACATGCTGAATGCTTCACTACAAGGGATAAAAATCAAGGAAGGACTTACTACCATGCAACTCCATATAATTTGGTATAAATGGCTGATTAGAAATATGAAGTAAATCAGGAAAAAAGAAGCTTCATTGTAGGTGAAGTTAATGTTTAGTATAAGATACTCATTTGGTATTTAAGATTAGTTCCCCCCAAAAAAATTAAACAAAAAAGCTGCATATGCCTCTGTCATATTCTCAGTGATCTAAGATTGTCTCAAAGATGCTTTTTCAAAAGGCAACTGGATTGTTTTTTGAGGAAGGAGAAGCTGATGTTTCACTTCTCATTCATGAAACTTCATCAGTGATGAAGCTTCCTGGATGAGAAGCAAAACATCATCATCTTTCTCAAAAAACAAAACCAAACACCAGTCCAGTTGCTTTTGAAAAAGCATCTTTGAGACAACAATGACCTGGATGATTGAGAAGCTCCATAGACAGTGATCTAACACATTATAGGAAGACAGCCTTGTTAGTCTATGATGGCAAAAATCAGGAATCTAGTAGCACTTTGTCTGACCAACAAATGTTAGGAAAAGACATGAGCTTTTGTGAGCTGTACTTCACTTCATTAGATGCATGGAGTGGATAGGCTGATGGCAGTATTTAAATTTGAATGAGGTGTCGGTGAAAGGGAGAAGAAAATATACTGGTTATGTGAGAGAGATTACAAATACCCTTATGAATTAACAATTGCAATGTGTTAACCCACTGTATTTTTTGAGACTACCAATGATTGCCTGAAACCTTTTGATGGATGTGAATTCAATCACTGTGGAGTGTCCTGGTAGATTGAATTGTTCTGTTACCTTGTCTTGCTTAGCAATAGCCCTTAGACTTTTATATACTGCTTCACAGTGCTTTGGAGCCCTGTCTAAGCAGCTTACAAAGTCAGGATATTGCCCCCAACAATCTGGGTCCTCATTTTACCCACCTCGGAAGAAGGGAAGGCTGAGTGTGATATCAAACTTCAGTTCATTCATTCTTTTGTACAAAATTTGTCCTATGTAAAATCAAGAGGAGGCCTTGATGGCAGATGATGGTACATACCATATTGGAAGAAGAGTATACAAAGAAACGTCTAATCTAGTGTGTGCCCTTGTTGGGTCTTGTGATGGTGCTATTTATTTATTTATTTATTGTATTTATATGCCGCCCAACTCCCAAGGGACTCTGGGCGGCTCACAGCATAGATAAATACAACAGTAAAATATATTGATGTAGATGTGGGGACAAAGTAGACTTCTGGGTTTGTTGCAGACTCTCATTCCCATGTTATTGTTCTATTTTTGCTGCTTCAGATTGACTGATAGTCTGTAAGCAAATATGGGCATGTTGGCTTGAGAAAGTGCAGTATCATTGTCCAGAACAGGATGTTGTTTATCGATAACTCATTTGAGTGGGTTTGAGCTGTAATCTGTAGAGAGTGGCCAGTAGTGTTCTATTGTTCTGTTTGTGTGGTCTGTCTTTTACTAAGTCCTTCTTAGGAATTGATCAGGCCCAATTGATTTTGCCTATTGATCTTGTTATGTGGATAGTTCAGTCTCCTGAATGCCTAGTTTAATTCCATCAGTTGAGCATCTCTGCCAATGTATCAGATGTGGTTTTAGCTTAGACCCTGGCTGTAGATGATTTGGTGATGTGTTTTTTGGGGAACGTAAAAGCATGCAAGTATACCTAGTATGCCTAGTAATCTGTGGCTTTATTTATTTAATGTGATGTTTATGTATCTATTCTGTAGTATTACAGTGATATCAAGGACACGGACTTGTTCTGTAGGCTGAGCTTGACAGAGGGGTGGAAGTTTTTGAAGTCATGATGGAATTTGATGAGAGATTAATTTCCATGAGCCCAGTTGATAAGGATGTTATCATTGAATCTCAAATAATGTAGAGGTTTCAGAGAGTAAACCTGTTTTAGGGTTAGGTCTAGGTCAGGTGTTAGCATGTTATGAGCCATGTGTGTGCCCACAGTTGTGCCACTGATTGCCAAAGGTGAAACTGTTCTAGGTGGGTACAAAGTCACAGGGTTTGGTGGCAATGTGTGCTGCTTTGGCATCAATGATGTTCTTGATGGCTTGAAGTCCATTCTTGTGGGAAATGTTACTGTTTAGCATCCATGGTTATTGAAATAGTTTTGCTAGGATAATTGCCTATGGAGTTCAGTTTTCCCAGGAAATCTGTGGTGTCTCTTAAGTAGTTGGGAGAGCTGGTCTGACAAATGGAGTACATGAAACCTGATATTCCAGTTGTGATAGATTAAATGCTTGAGATAAAGTGAATCTCCTACTTTAAGTAGGAGGATTAAGGTAATTCTCCCTCTCTAAATAAATTAATGGGAAAAACCTGCCCTTCTTTCAGGCAAATGCAATAATTTGATACAACAGTTACCATGACATGCACTGCAACACCTTATGTTTTCCTGCACTCTTTGTCTAATGGATAAACTAATCAGATAGGACAATCATTTTCCGCTGACTTGTGTGAAAAGGATTATAATAGAGGTAGTATTGAAAATATTAAAATATAATATATGCATTGTAAATTGATATTAGTGTCATCACTTACAACCAATTTTACTTGATTCTGCTTTTTAAGAGCCAATGATTTGATACTTGGCAGCAGCGAAGTGTTTTAATAGATATAGAGAAACAGCTGTATTGTTTATAGACATACCTTTTTATCCCTAAAAGATCATGGAAGATTGTTTATTGAAAAAAATAGAAATCAGCATTGCAGAAGCAGAAAAGAGGACTGGACGGAATGCTATGAACATGCAAGAAACGTATACTGCATACCTAGTTGAAACAAGGTAGGTTAAAATCAAAATAAAGTTAACTGTTACATTAGCTTTTTTTACTATTAGTTTGAAAATTATTTTCAATGCATTTTATGGTTTATGTGGCTTTTCCATTCTGTCTTAATAAGCTTAGGAACAAGTAGAATTGCTTGGATATTGTTTTGTTCTCAATTTTGGAGCCATGTTCTTAAAGAATCATATTTATTAAGATAACTTATGCATGGGATGTGGTGGCTCAGTGGGTAAGACGCTGAGCTTGTCGATCAGAAAGGTCGGCAGTTTGGCGGTTTGAATCCCTAGTTACTTGT
>JANHJO010027614.1:0-10006 GCA_032468235.1 Pseudoxyrhopus heterurus
GTTGAGCAGACAGCTCATGTTGCCTGGTGTGGAAGGGAAGAAATATATACAATACATAACAGGAAGGGCATCTGGCCATTAAACACTCAGGTCTATTCAGTTGCCCAGACTCTACCCCACAAGGAGTAATAGGGTTGTTAAAAGAGAATGATGCTACTGTATCTTCATCTTCCAATCAAATCAAATCAAACCTTTATTGTCAATGCACAACATGTGTACAATGAAATTGAATCTAGCCTGGTGTCAGCTCAATAAGTTATGACAATGCAAGGGTTACAGGTTGCTACATTTTTATTATAGGGTATAATAACTAAATCATGAAAGCCTCCTACATTTTTCTTTCACTCCCTTTTTTATCAAATAGAATCAAGGTAACATTATTCTTAGTTTTATGGAGTACTTAGTGCTCTCTAAGCTTGATTATTTGCTTGCAGATGTTTCATTACCAAATTAGGTAACATCAGTACTGCCTTGAGTCTCTCTTTCATGCCTTCTGTTTTCTCTAGATTCACCTGTCCCTTATCTTAGTTTCTGTGTTCCTACTTACCCTTCTTCAAGGTTATCTCATCTATAATCTTGGGATTGCCTGGTGGCACCCACCCAAATACTAACCAGGTCCAACCTTCCTGAGTTTTCAAGTCTTAGAAATGATCGATCTCATGAGGCTATCTGCTGGTATAGATCTAGATCTGGAAATTGAGTTAACTGACATCAAATCAATCAATCAATAAAGCAATTATATATATATCGATTAGGCTATAGGCCATATCAACGTACAGGTTCAAAAAGTAAAAAATGATAGATTTGTGCAGAAGAACAATGGCATGGTGAATGACAGCCTGTGTGCTAGAAAATTAGGAAAATGGTGGAAAATTTAAGGTTTTAAACCTTTTCAATAAACAGCATTTTTTAAGTCTCTAGATTTTAAAATGTCAGGAGTCTCTTTGCATTTCAAAGTGCAATCTTGTGAATTCCTTGCTCATCCTAAGCAACTGAGTAGCAGAAGAAGTAGCATATCCTCAAAAAGGATATGAAAACCAAGGAAATCTAAGCGATGGAGAACAGTGAATGAGGGTTTTTTTTTTATAAACATTCAGTACTTGTTTGATTGGTAATCAGGGGGCAACTTTGCAGACACTAAATTGATTGAAACAGCTGTTTCAAACAATTCTGTTGAAGGTTATCACAAAACGACAGCAATTAAAGTTTGGAAAGTCCCATTAAGACATCTTGCACTCATTCTGTTACTTCTCTGAAGCCAAATTGCTTCAGATCCCTTTTAATGAAATGTACTTTGATCACCCCTCTCCTCTCCTCTCCCAGAAACCATTAATAGAACTAGTACTTTAGTTTTTGCTTTTATTGAGCAATGAGCAAGTACTGATTAGCTTCATCGTGATGTAACTACTGCTGATTGTAGGAGGGAAAAAGTTTACTAATTATGAGAACTGCTGAATCTGAAGATAGTAATGAGAGAATAACACAGATGATGTCTAATTTGAGTTTGAATATGCTTCTTTACTGAATATTTTTAACCATTTGGGTTAGTAAAACGCAAGAATATTGTAGATGATTATGCTCTTAAATAACAAAGCATACGATAATACCATTTTCTTTAAAGACCTCAAGACATCTCAGCCTTGGGATGTTCAACTCCTAATAGTTTTCAGAATATCATTTAAGATTTCAGAGTAATTGCTATTTACTGACAATAGTTGCCCCTAAAATGCCTTTTGCGTCTGCTAGCAACAATTTTTAAAAAATTAAAAAGAAAGCATGTCTGTAAAGAAACCGCTGCCTACTAATTTAAAATATTAAACAAAAAATGGAATCAAGACTGAAGTTGTAGTCAAGGTTGACTCATCCTTTTATCTTTCTGAGGTTGGTAAAATGAGGAGCCAGGTTGTTGGGGGCAATATGCTAATTCTGTAAACTACTTAGAGAGGGCTATAAAGCACTGCGAAGCAGTGTGTAAGTCTAAGCGCTATTGCTATTGCAAAGAATAAAGGTTGGGATTGAGGAACCATATTAATTCTCACAGTAGACAGTAGGGAGAACCATTATGCCAACAGCTGTATCAAGGCTATCAAAAAAATCAGCCAAGTAGCTGTTAATTCTGGAAGAGGAAAACACCTAGAATTTAAACTTGGAGCATAGAATATATAAGGACTTTGATTTCTTTGCACTACAATAGACAATTCTTCTACAGTATGTGTATACAGCTTATTTTCTGTCTGCAGTAAAGAGATTAATCTCATTCCAGTCATGTCCATTAGCCTTCTGTCACATAAGCCAATTCCTTCATAAGCAATTAAGGTTCTGGGCAGCTGAATTTAAAGCCATACCTTTGTAATGCCTGACATCAACATTTGGCATATGCCGGCCCAAATGACTTTACACCTGATTGCCAGCAAATGCTCTTTTAAATCAACTACTTGTGTTTTATTTTATATATTTTATTTTAAATGTTTTATTTTATCAAGTAAATCAGATCTATAACTACATGGTTTAAAATTTCCACTCACCAACAATCTCACTTGGCTCTTTGTTATAGAGTTTCTTGTTCCAGTAAAGTAGCCGTAGGAAAGGAAAGGAAACCAGAAGTACAAGACACATTCCAATAAACATATGCCCTGTAAATGCAGCAAAGTCCAAGCCCTAGGAAAAAATACAATTGAAATACAGTCAGTTACAATGGTTCTACTCAGTGAAAATGGAAATCAAAAATAGCATCTGTGGTTTTTTGTGATCAGACTGTCTTTTTTAATAGCACCACGTCTCTGTTAGAAGAAGCTCATCTTAAGGTGAGCTCTCAAATTCTACTTATAGTGTGTCTTCCCCCATTTAATAAATGGTGTTGAGTGAAAGAAATTTAGAATATTACTGTTTACACACACACACACACCATTGTACCAAAGCACCTCCCTCTTGGTCTGTTATACTATCCTGGAAAATAGTTTAAGACAGTATCCGTCAGTGTATCATTATGAATTGGCTTAAAAAATAGCTTTCACCTCCTGAGTCTTTAAAATATGTTTATGATATCAAAAGATAAAGATAAGTTATAATTAATAATTTTAATCTAAACCATGTACAAAGAAGAAGATAAGAAAGATATAAGTAAGTAAATAAACAGACAAACAAACAAACACATAAATAAGATACCATTTCTGTAATACAAATAAGTGAATATAGTTTTCAGTTTTGGAAACAAAACAATTTAAAACAGAACCTTTTGCAAATCAGTTATGTTTGCTAACAAAGCACATTCTTATCATCATACTGTAACAACCAGTATGAATCTAAACAGATTCAGTCACTGTGCACTATATTTTTTAATCAAGTATGACTCAGTAGATGTACATCAAGAAAGATTTATACTAAATGCAAGTGCAGGTAGTCCTTGTTTACCAACTGCCTCATTTAACAACTCTTCAAAATAATAACCATTTGGAGAAAAAACAGTTTTGCAACCAATCCTCACATTTAGACATGGTCACATAATTGCTATTTATGTGCTTCTCAACTGACTTCTAAAGAAGCAGAATAAATAGAGAACAAGGAAATGAAATCACAAGTCACAACCACTCGATGATTCAATTAACGATAGCAATTATTCATTTAGTGACTAAAGCAAAAGGGAGATCATAGATCCATTGCAGACACATATTTCACTTTATGAGTGCAGTGCCTAGCGACCAAGTTGCTAGTCCCAATTGTGGTCAGTAAGTGAGAACTATGTGTACAGTGTTGCCTAAAATGGCTGCATGTGCATCAAAACATGTTCAGGAGTAGTGCTTCAGAACCTGTGAGAATACATGAATAAGTACTTCTTTAAAACAGCCATATATCTGCACCTGAATATACATCACTATTTTAATGAGCTATATCAATGACATGCTACTTTAATGAGTTCAAATTTGTACAGGTCTGAAAAAAGATGCTGTTGCTTTAAAGAGTTACTGTGCTTGCATTCTCATATATTCTGCAACATCTCTTGTGAGTCATTTTCAAAGCATATTAAATCCTAAAGCCAAAAAGCCAAAAGACAGTGGTTTATTTTCACACTGTAGTGTCTTCTTTCAAATTTCCTTTACTAATATTCAGACATACAGTATGTCTGAAGTCTGTAAGTCAAAAGAATTTCCTATGGTCTATGAAGTTACCTGTGACATATGCCAATGCTAAAATAATTATGTTACAAAACATTTTAGATTACATTCTGAGATCATTGACTATGGAACATAAGCTATTCAGCTCTATTGATCCTTCCCACTGTCCCCACAATATCACTCTGAGCTGAGATTACAATTATAACTACAATTATGTAAATTAGCCACACCAATATTAACACTTTTCCAAATTATAAAAGATTGTCAGGTTTCTTAAAAACATACCAGTATGTGAAAGTTTAAATGTTTAATGCAGAAAAAGAAAATAAATATATTATCAGGCAATCAGAAATGTGTTATATCATGTCTTGTGCAAGATAAAAACAAAGGATTTTTACAGAACTTGGTACATATTGGTTTTTTTATAGGGTTTTCATGCTTTTATCTGTAACTTCCCAGAGTCACTCTGAGAGTGAGATGAACAGTTTTAAAATTTGATAAAAAAAATTCAATCAATCAATGAAAAATCTTTTAAAGGTAATAAACCTTCCCATCCGCGGGCGTAATTTTGGTTATTTGCATCCCATTTAACACAATTCCAATGTATGTCAACTCAGAAATGAATTCCATTGATTCTTTGGACTTAATCTCAAGCATGTAGATATAGATTTGAAAGTTTGATAATAAGGTAAGTACTACATTTTGATGATGAGAAGTAAATTGAATTTTAAGATTTGAGGAGTTTTTTTGGTCTAATATTCATTTTTCTAATTTAATTTATTCCTTGAAGAACCATTCTGAGAAAAAAAAACCCAAGAAAGTGAATGTTTGGTTATATGTGATAGTGTAGTGTCAGAATGGATATATTCATCATTATCATTATTTTTTTTTGCAATAAAGTTTTTTTATTAGGTTATTGATTGATTGATTAGCCTACAGGCCATATCAAGGTACAGGTTCAAACACGTATTATCAATAAAATCCTATATAAATAATTTAAAATAAGAGCAGGGTAAAATACAATTGCTATAGGATAAAATACAATAATTCCAATCAGGCCCACATACTGTATTCCTATCTCAGTCAGAAATTGTGCTGTTTTAAATGTTGTTTTCAAATTCTGGCCACACATGAGGTATGTTGTTTTAATATGTTCATTTTTCAACACAGTAGGATAAGTGAATCAGTAGTACACAGCAACATCTGTATGTAGAGATTCGTTGTTGTTGTTTTAATTAACACAGCAGAGAGCAATACATACCATCTTTCTGAGTTCCTGATTTGAAACAATAATCACATTTGGAGGGTCCCCAATAGCTGTAGCAGCCCCTCCAATATTTGTGAAGATAACTTCAGCAATCAAGACATGCCTGGGATCAAGATTGAGCACCTCACATAGCCTGCAATTCGACAAAGAAAATACCAGATAATATTCTTGCTGGGTAACTTTTTAAAAACATTATTAATATTTTTCTTAAAAACATAACAACAAAACAGAGCCTATTAAGAGCACCTGAACTATCATACAAAAATTAAGAGTAAACTAAAGACCAAAAGCAAAAGATATCATCTGTATAACTTGAGTTTAATGTTAAATATTAATATAGTTTGCCCTTTAATTTTTGCTTCAATAAAATTAAAGTGCAGCATGGAATATATATGATGAGTCTTCCATTAATATTCCTTAAACAGCTCAACCTTCCAATTCAAAAACAGGAGAAATAATAGGGCTTTTTTTATTGAAATGCATGGGCTTCCTGACAACTTCTGTAAAATATAAGGCATAATGGTGATGACAGAAGTTGGAGTCCAACGGTGTTGAGACACCTACAGATTGTCCACTCCTACTTTATAGTTTGAGGTTGGAGAAGAACAAATTAAAATGGATGGCACAGAGTATCTTAAAATATAAGAATGTGAGCAACAACAATATCACTGGAGCAGAACAAATTATTTTGCAAAAACATTCAACACCCATAAAACCAATTCTGATGAGTAAATTTTGCCTATTAAGGGATATTATAGGATTCTCTTCTGGATCCAGATTTATTTCCAATTTTTCAGAATGTTTTATATGAAGAAGCAATGTTGAGTAGCCATGCCATGGAAACATGAGTGAGAATGGTTTTTTTTTTTCCTTTAACATAAGCTGTGGTCTTTTCTTTTTAAAAAGTGAGTTTGCCATAAAACCTAACAAGAAAATAAGATCATATTTCATGCATCATTGGTAAAAAGCTAAATCCCTATTGTCAGGGAATCAGGAGAATTTGCTACTAAGCTTCATCACCATGGTAATAAGAGCTTACAAAATCATTTTAAAATTGGACTGAAAAAGCCTGGGAAAGAGAGTAACTATAACTGGATTATTAACAAAACCATGTAAGAGAAGAAATATGTAACTTATTTAAAAACTCTTTTTTTTTTACAAAAACTATTACTATATGTGAGTTCCCCACTACAATATGAAAACATTTATTTATTCACTCATTGAGTATGTGTTCCGCATTCTATTTGACAAGACATTCAAGTGAATAAAAAATATTTGAATCTAGAAATTGTGTTTAATATTGTTTCCAATTACATCAATATTTCAAGGCCTATTGGGGGGGGGGGGCATTCACCAAAAAATGCTAGTTTTAACACTTCCTTAGAGTAAAAGATGGAGTTCTCCCAACTTGGTAAGAGGAGATAAGTTAATTCATAGTTAAACTGCTATTGGAATCAAGTGAATTTGACTGTTTTATCGTGTGTTCTCACACAGTTCTCAAATCAACAAGCAGGTAAGGGAAAGGAATCTCTAGAACAGCATCCCCCAACCTTTCGGACACCAGGGATCGGTTCCGTGGAGAGAGATTTTTCCACGGACCAAAGGGGACATGGTTTCATATGCTGCCTGCATCCCACAGATAGGGCTTTGCTTGTTTGCATGGCCAGGTTTCTGGCATGCTGCGGACTAGTACTGGTTGGTGGACCAGGGTTGGGGACCCCTGCTCTAGAACTGAATAGATAAAACTTGTGAGTATGATGCCCATATTTCCTTAACATGTTGACCATGGCTGATGCTGACTGAAATAAAAACAGAAGGAAGGAGTGGGAAAACACGCCTAGAAAAAGAACTGAATGAAGTAGAGTGAAGGGAGCCATGTTTGGAGTTGATATGCAGATAAAAAAGGACAGTCAATTCTTTTTTTCAATGAATAAGTTTATCTCACCATTGTGTTCATTTCTAGACTATGTTTAATTCAGGAAGTGATTTGGATTCAGAGACAAAAAACTGTCCAAAGCAAGGTAACACAAAAAAGTGAGGGCTGCACCTATCTATCTATCATTTATCATCTATCAATTATCTATCTATCATCTATCTGAGCATCTTCACTGGTTCCTAAAGTGTGATGTTAGGCAAGCCATTGATACTAGATTGGGAAAGTAAAATTGGAGAATACCAATAGTGGAAAATTGTTTAGATATAATCTTAGCAGAAATCTAATCAAATTCAAGAATGGTTTCTTTATATACAACATATTACACAACAAAGCCTACTTAGATTTTGTTTCTTTGAGAAAAAAAAGAAACTGTTTAAAAAGGTAATCCAAGTGATCCACGTAGATATGAGCAATAGTTGCAGATGTCTAAAGTATAGTATAAAATATGTAAGCAGAAATTAGTGGCTGGGGTGGAAAAGAGAGAGAAAGGAAGACCACTAAAATGCTTTGCCCAATAACATTCTTTCTTCATCCTTTTGTTTGTAATCATCATATTTTCATATTAAGTTTTGTATATATTATGCAATTGATTATGTAACATCAAGTCATTGTCAATTTTTAGCAACCACATAGATATATTTTCTCCATGATTATTTTTATGTAAGTATGTGTATTCTTTTACCTGTTTGTTTTTTCCTTTTTTGTTGTTTGTTTTACCTAATTCATAAAATAATAAATAAAACCAGGGGAGGAAGTGTGGTTAAAAATGTAATAAAAATGTGACTACCAAATGTAATTCTAGGAAGCCAATTCTATTCTAAAAGAATCAAATAGATCGAGAAAAATTAACTCAGTACTGGCAATACAATTAAACAGAATTGATAGACATTTGTTCACTGGGGTGAACATTATTTTAACCCAAAGGAAAAGGCAAAAAGAGACTGTTCTTAAAACAATGTTCAGCTTATTAGAATATAAACTACAGATATTTATACACAATAGAGATAATGATACAGGTAAAGGTATCCCCTGGCCAGTTCTAGAGGGTGGTGCTCATCTCCATTTTCTTGGCCGAGGAAGCCATCATTGACTGAAGACATTTTCTATGGTCATGTGGCCAGCATGGCTATAAGCCAAAGGTACATGGAACACTGTTACATTCCCACAAAAATGGTACCTATTTATCTACTCACATTTGCATGCTTTTGAACTGCTAGGTGGACAGGAGCTGGGGCAGGAATAGGAGTTCACTCCATCGCACAGCACTCAAGTCTTGAACCTGGGCTGACAGCCTAGTTTAAGGGTCTTTAACCACTGAGAGCTAGACTAAAAGCAACTTCAAGATTGAAGTATTTCAAAAAACTATTTAAACGTAACGGCTCAGGAGGATTGCCAGTTGCAATTTTGGCCAAAATTGGCTTGCGGATTCTCTTCCTTCTTTGTTTACTCAGAATAGTTTTCATTTATTCCAGCAGAAAGATATCAGTATGGATCTAAAGTATTGTTGTTTCTCAGCACAATATCTTGTTTCACTGGTCCCGAGAGAATCACAAGTGACTTGAAACAATGGTTTTTATATTGCCACTCAGAGAGTGAGTACATACACTGTTAAGAGTGCTGATCCACTTGGAAATGCTTTTACCCTGCTAAGTACTTTTCTAATATTTTGTGCCAATAACAGATTAATGCTTCCATGAAAGGACTTTTACAACATCCCATTTCAGAAGTTTCAAATTTGGCAAAATCAAGACTTTTTTACTCGCGTGGCACACAGATCTATTAATGTGATCATAACCTTGGTTGGCTGATTCAGGAGAAAATGCTCTTTTCTTTTAATCAGCCAATAAGTCTTCAGTAATGTTCTTTATAACTAACTCAGTGTAGAGAATCTAATTTCAGGAGCAATTATTTTATACAGACAGATTTTAAACTATGTTTACTGGTGTGGGGAAATGAAAATATAGCCTATTGATCTATTAGATTCAATAAGGCCTATGGATGATAGCAGGCCCCAGAAGAAAGAGATATGAACCAAAGTTTTCAGCTAAGATGGTTTCATAGTGACAGCGAAATATTTGTAATCCTGCTGAGCCGTTGCTGTGAAATGTGATTTTGCAAAATACGTAGTTTTGAAATATATTTGGACATAGGACGAAACCGTGAGAAATAAGGAACTGAAAGTAGCCAATAAATAAAGGTTTGAGATGTACATGGGTATATGTGGAGACTGTCTGTCAGTAAGAAAGAACAAGGAAGTAAGTTGTGAAATGCCTGCAGAAAAGTATAAAAGTATGTCTTGGGATGAGATCAGGGGTGGGTTTCTACCGGTTCGTACTGGTTTGCCCGAACCAGTTGTTAAGGTCGGGCCAGTTCTAGTGAACTGGTTTGGTCGGTTTGTATAAAAAAAATTGGGGGGGGGCCCCTCCCATCTGCCATGCTTCTGCAGGAAGTTGAAAACAAACTTCCTGTAGCAGCCCCTAGGTGGAAAACAGCTGAGGAGCACTGCCGTGCCGATCAGCTATGCTGCAAACAGAGCAAATAAAGGTAGCTATAGCATGCAATAGAAATAGCAATAGCACTATATTTTATATACCGCCTATCAGGGCTTGCAACCCTCTCTAAGCGGTTTGCAATGTCAGCCTATTGCCCCCAACAATCTGGGTTCTCATTTTACCGACCTCGGAAGGATGG
>JANHJO010027676.1:0-10001 GCA_032468235.1 Pseudoxyrhopus heterurus
ATGGAAAGGCTGAGTCAACCTTGAGCCTTGATGGGATTCGAACTGCTAAATTGCAGGCAGCTGGGAGCTGAACTTAAATTACTTTAAGTACAGTGTTTAGCCCGCTGCACCATTCAAATAAATTTGGAGACCTGGAAGGTAATAATGGAGAACCATCCTCTAGACAATGCAGTACCTGGTCTGTATTATTGTACCCAGAGTGATCTAATTTTAGTAAAGACATTAATTTGGTTCTACCATCCTTATGTATAGGGCAGTATAGGAGGACGTGCTCAACAGACTCAACCTCAGCACAGCTGCAGAGGCACAGCCGCTCGTTGATTGGTATCTTCTTAAACCGTCCGTCTAGTAGGGCTGAGGGCAGGACATTAAAGCATGCTAGGGTGAAGGCTCTTCTGTATTTAGGAATAGTTAGAGTATAGAAGCATGAAGCCACCTTCAGTCCATAATTATTGATTTTGTTATAGATTAGCAGAGAGCAGGTTTTATTGGCTGTTGCTCTTAGATACTGTAGATTTAAGTCAACTAACCATTGGACTACCCTAAATTGGGCCTTCTCAAGGCTGTAGTCCCCATAAGTTCCCCCCAAAAACCTAGCAGATGAAATTTCTTCATCAGCTCTCTCATCCAGCAGGAGATGTAAGAGTCAGTGAGCAACAAAAAGAGGTAGCTACCAGGAGCTGCTGAAAAAGCACCCATAGCCACCATTTGAAGGTATTAATCCATGCCATATACTCTACTGAGCGAATACCCAATTCCAGATAAATTGGCACTAAGCCAACACAAGATGGAAGGCCCAGGAGCTTTCTGAAGAAGGCAGCCTGAGTTCTTTCAATATGGTCATTAAATCCCAGTATCCAAATAGGGATTCCATATAAGATTTGGGCTAAGGTTTTAGCTTTGTATATTTGTATGGCAGAGGGAATAAACTGTCCTCCTGGTTTGTAGAAAAATCTTAATATCTGTCGCTGGCTGCAGCTAGCTGAGTTTATTACCTGGGTGCGTTGTCCAGTCTAGGCGCTGGTATTCTGGAATTGAATACCTAAGTATTTTATGTGGTAAACCTGCTTGACAGAGTGGCCATTAATGGACCTTTTATACAATTTCTGAGCTTTGGAGAACACTATAACTTTGACTTGTTATAGTTTATGGTCAAGTTATTCTCATAACAATAAGACCCAAACATAGAGAGGAGCCTTTTGAGTCCAGGCCTAGACAGTGATAGAAGGACTGCATCATCAGCATAGAGAAGTAGCAGAATCTTGGTGTTTGACAGTTTGGGGGCTTGGGACTCAGTGGTTCCAATATAAGAGGCCAAATCATTCAAAAACAGATTGAATAAAAGAGGGGCCAGAACACAACCTTGTCTTACTCCACTCTTAACTGGAATGGGATTGGAGAGTTCTCCCTGCAGGCCACATTTAACTTGACTAAAGGTCTGATTATACAAAGATCTCATGAGAAACAAAAGGTGCTTGTCCATGGAGCTTTTAGACAATTTGGACCACAATAGTTCCCTTGAGACTGAATCAAGCACTGCTTTTAGATCGATAAAAGCAGCAAATAGCTTGCTGCCTGGTATAGAAGTATATTTATCAGCTAGATGCGCTAGGACACAGCAATGATCTAGTGTAGCAGAACCAACTTTAAATCCAATCTGTTCCATACCAATGATGTTGTGCTCCTCTGTCCATACAAGAAGTCTGCTCTGAAGGTATTTGGCATATAATTTTCCAATAACTGGGAAATAAACTGTACATTACAGGCAGAACACCTCCAGCAGCGAGACAAACGTCCTCCACCTTAAAAAAAAAACAAGATTGCAAAGTTAGGTTGTATCCTACTTAATTAAAAATAACAGTTCTATATGTATATAGGCAGAAAAGGTATGTTCAGCAGTTTCGAAGTCTTTTTATAGGCTGTTAAATTAAACACAACAACCCCTTAAATGATATTGTCGATCTCTTTATACTTTTCTGTATAACAAACATATCATTGGACTAAACTGGATTCAAGTTCAGCACCAGCTGACCCAAGGGCAAGCTGTCATGGCAACCAGTTACCTTCTGGTTCAGAGGAAGAGAGAAGCAGAAGAAAAAAATAAGCAAAAAATGTCTAATCCCACTTCTCATCCGCATCTCTTCTCCTCATCTGGCTAGTTTTTTCATTCAAAAAAACTGCTCTTATGGTCAAGTACTATGTTTCTCTAATCCTCCTTCCAAACTAAGTTATTTAGAAATGTTGGCTTGGATCTTATGGTAAACTAATTTAAATGTTGTAGAGCATTTCTCCTCCAGGGTTACAAAATTTGGATGACCAATAAATGGCAGCAGAGATACAAAAATACTAAGATTACTAGTGATTATAGGCTGCTCAAACAATGCCTGTTAGAGGTGGTTTAGATGTCATTGCTATTGCTATGTGGTAAAACAAAAGACATGACACATGTTGTGTCTAAATATAAAACTATTTATTGAATACAGAAAATAATAAAAGAAATATATACAAAACTAATCTAGCCCTTTGTCTTCTTGCCAGGCATGCCCCTGCATGACTGGCCTCTTCAGGTAACAAGATGGAACTGACCAGTGGTGGGATTCAAATTTTTTACTACCGGTTCTGTGGGCATGGCTTGGTGGGCGTGGCTATGCGGTCGGCCAATCAAAGGTGGTATTTGCAGCAGTCAGCCAATCAGAGGTGGTATTTGCTGGTTCTCCAAATTATCGCTACCGGTTCTCCGGAATCTGTCAGAACTGGCTGAATAGCACCTCTGGAACTGACTATAGAGAAGGCATGATGAACTTTAGGACCTCCCCTTTCTGTGGGAGGTAGAGGGGGGAGATTGAGTAAACTTCCCCTTATCCGGGATATCAGGTATCAGCATGATGCAGGAATATTCCAACAATGCCTTCTTGTCCATTCCCTATGTGGGACTCTTCAAAAACACCCACATAGTTAAATATGTAGCCACGTTAGGACAAAAGAAGAATGCATTTGATAATAATCAGGACAGACTAACTATCATCCATCCATCCATCTATCTATCATCTAGCTAGCTAATTAATATGCCACCCATCTCACTATCCAGACTCCGGGTGGCTTTCAATGGCATAAAAAAAAAATTGGTATACTGCAGTCCCTGCCAGTTAAAGAACTCCGACTGGCGGGGTCCGGGAAGACAGTCTCTCTCCCATTGCTCCACCCTGCGAAATATTCCTCTCCAGTACTGAAGCAGGCCCCCTCTCCTGGCCTTCCAGAAAGGAATGAAAGCATGGTTTAGTGGCCTTTGTGGTGAGCCCATAGGAGCATGAAGCTGTCGGGGTAATTAGCACTCTGAAAGCCCTCCTTTCACCTGTCAATTGATTTTTAAGTTTTTAATCACCCTTGCCTCTTTGTCATTTTTTTAAACTTTTATACAATGTTTTTATATTTTAACATTTTACTATACACCACCCAAAGTCCCTATGTGAAGGATATGGGCGATTCTGGAATGTGATGGATAAATAACTATAAAAGCATCAAAAGCATCACAATTAAATGAAATTTTAAAAAGCCAAGAGCACAGAGGTACCTCCTGTGTCTCTCACTCAACAAACCACCTCTGGCACAGTGCACTTTTATTGAGGATCCCAGCCAACTGGCCGACTATTTATTTATAAAATTTATTGACTCTCCATCTTTATTTATAAAATTTATTGGCCCTGCAGGGTAACTCTGGGTGGCTTACGATTATAATTAACACATATTTTCTCACTGCTTCCTTACTATTCTCACACTTAGTATTTTAATATCAAGCTTTGCTAAGTTTTAGCATGTTATCCAAACAAAAAGTATCATTTCCTGGTAACAGTGACAGTACTCGAATAAGTGCTAAATAAATAGACTTCAAAGTGCTACTTGGGAATGGTGGCCAGTATGAATTTGGACAGTTCATTTAATCACAGACAAGCCACTAAATGTTGATAAGGAACCACCCACAAAAGTGGCAGGGAGATAGTGTGTCATTTCACTGTTACAACTAGAATGGTTTAGCTTACTGGAGAAGGTTCAGCTGTGGTATCAAAAAGAGCCTCAAGGTAAACAAACAAACAAAAATCGATCCACACTTAAATGTACAATAACACTTTTATTGCAACAATTGCTTACAAGTTAAAATGGGATTGGTGATTTTATGAAGTTCAAAACAACACAAGCAAGCCTTTATATGTCCCCATTTGGCTACATGAGTGTCTTACAGATTAAATGTAAATCTCCAAATAGAAACTGAGTAAAGAACGGAAAAATATGAAAAGTGTAGAATATCAAATCAATTTTATATACTGTATACTAATAATTTAATCTTCTCCAGCAGGAACATTTTCTCAAAAGATACCAGTGTTGTGTATTTTTTTAAACTGAAAAACAAGGCCTCATTTCAGTTGGTCTCTTTATACTTTTCTGTATAAAATCACAAAATAAGAATTAAAAAAAGTTGCTTTAAAGATTTGGAATTGGTCCAAATCCTTAATCAAAAAAAGATCAATATTTTACCATCTGTTCTATTATTACTTTATTCCTCCTTTAAGCCAAATAAGACAGAAAAAAACCCCTCAGAAATATTCATTTTTCCCACCAAAATAAAGGGAAAAAGTAAAATAAGCAATGAATTATTAGCCACCCACTAACAATCTTTATGTCATAGTTTGCATAAATAAGGATTTGTTTTAGTAAAACAGGCACTTACTAATACAAATGTTGTTAAGTTCTGGGCGAAGAATGAAAGCTAGGCCAGAGTGACTTCTAACAGCCCTTTATTTAAGATTGCCTGGAAGGCAACTAACTCTACTTCCTGGCTGACACAGCTCCTTTTATAGGAACTGCTCAGCCAGACAACCAATCAGAAGAAAGTATCCTCCCACTCCAACAGAGGACCGGACTGAAAACTGCAACTGAAACTATGTATACTATATACAATACATAACAAATGTAACTTCAGTAGCATATTTCTAACTGTTCTTAGAAAAGAAAAAAGTTGAAAACAAAAAATACCAGAAGAGTAGCTGTTGTCACTTCAACTGAGTTCACACAGTTTTGGGGGAGATGGAAATTGCTTGAACAGCGGGTTGGATTAGAAGACCTCCAAAGTCCCTTCCAACTCTGTTATTCTGCTATAGAGTAACTAAAAGTCTATAAGATACCATTCGAAAATGAGCATGTACATTATTGGAAACACAGGTCAGTTTTCTCACTTTTGAAATTTCAATTTGAAATTCAAGCCCCTAGAATTTCACATAAGCCTACCTACTTGACTCTTTTAGGGGTTTGCAGAGCTGCTGGCTCCTACTAGAGAACTGCTTTTCCAAGGAAGGCACGTGGGAGTACAACTCTGTTTAGCCCACTATTAAGTGCAAAATTATTAACTGTTCTTCCAAGATATAAGATTTCTCAGCATCAATTTTCCTCCATTTCCCTGCTTGCTTGGGTATTTATTTGGTTCTTGACAATCCTATTTTTTTCAATCACGTTTCTTTTCAACCTTTGCTCTAGCCTAGTGTAACATTTTATTTATCCCTTTCCCTTTTTTGCTCTTGTTTTGCTTCTTTTACCTAATTAAAAATAAAACCAGGAAAAAGAGTGTCTTATCTTTTTTCCAATGCAAGATTTCTTGCTAATGATGCTACGCACCAATCCTTCTGTTTCTTAATTTTTTCTTTTATAACCCAGTTCTGGAAGATCAGCTAGCCATTTAACCCATCCCTGTCACCAAAAAGCATTCTGCTTCAAGGGTGCACAGGTAGCATGCCAGGTTATCCTAAGGCATTAAACAAAACATATAGAGGGAAGCCACACAAAAGCCAAATCTAGTGTATCTGAAGTAAATAAATAGACATTTTGCATTTCAGTTTTTAGTCAAGGTGGGGCCTGCTTGTAGAGGCCAGTTTATCATAAGGCACTATATAAAACATATAGAAGAAAGCCATATAAATGCCAAATATAGTGTGTCTGAAGTAAATCAACACACCATTTTAATTTTCACTCAAGATGGAGTCTGCTGGATTTTTACCTGTATGAAATGAAAGAATGTATGAGTAAGGAATTTGGTTGTGGGGAATACATCGGGTGTGTGCTTATAGTCTTCACTGCAGCCTTAACAGACAAGGCTGGGCACTTTGGCAGAACCAGCTAGGGGAGGACTTGTGTAACAGAAAACAGAACTGATGTGTGGAAGAAAAGTTCCTGTGGCCTAAAGGGCTGGAGTTGGGATGGTGGAGAAAGGAACCAATTGAGGACTCAATGCATGCTGAAAATCATAAACGTGGGTGTTTGTGGGTTGTTTTTGTGTCAAGGCAGGATATCATCTATTCTTTGTTATGGACAGATTCCTTTTTAGCTTGCTGGTGCTACCAACAAGCTTGTGAATTCTGACAAAATAGGCAGAAGTAATAATATTAGTCTAGCCACCTGGGCATTGGTCCTCCTATTTGTTTAGAGCCACCTAGGAGATGACTTTCAAGATACTGATTGCCGCTACATGGCATAGAGACTACTTATCTGTGGGACCATCTCTTTCCTATGCTTTCTGCTCATCCTGTAAGAACTGACAGAGGCTGGCTTGCTGCAGATGCCATTGATTAAACAATGCAATCTTCTGGGATCCAGTAAGACGTTTCAGTGGCACTTCTCTTCTGCAACATCCTCCCTGGAGATTTGTTTGATCTGCCATTTTACAGTGTTAACAGTACTTTTAAAAGAGTACTAAAAACATAGATCTTCCCCATCCTAGAAGTAAAGAGATGGTGGGAAGTGCTTTTGTTTGTTTTTATCTCTGCAAATGGGGGAGAAAGAGCCAGTTTTATTTAGTGATGAAGGCATCAGGCTAGAAACAGGAGACTGTGAGTTCTAGTCCTACCTCAGGCACAAAGCCAGCCGGATGAATTGGGGCCATTCACTCTCTCTCAGCCCTGCAAAGGAGGTAATGGCAAATTACTTCCCAAAAACTTTTCAGGGAAAATTACAGGGATTTGTCGTGGCAGTCGCCAAAAGTAAAAAAATGACTCAAAAGCACACAAGTAACAGTGGGGGGGGGGATTGGTTGTTATTCCCTCCAAGTGATACCGGTACTATATATTGACATTTTATTGCTGACTTCATGGTGTGCATATTAAACTACTCAGAATAATTAAGAACAGTCTAAATATTAGATTAATTAATTTGTATATTTCTTCAGAAATTAAATATAAAAAAGATAAAATAATACTTACCATGATATACTATTAAGCAAGTATCTTGTTCATCTGTGCAGGTTATATTTTTGTCAAAGTTAGCAAATGGACAATTGTAGCACACTAAAGCATGTTCCCTTCTGAAACAGAATCCCTGTTAGAAAATAAATTATAAGTACCGGTAGTCCTTTCTGTTTTGTTTAGCAACTGTTCAAAGTTTAAACAATGTTAAAAAACAGCTTTGCACCAATCCATGTATTTACAACTGTTGTACCATCATTCACAGCTTCACAACTGGCTCCTGACAGAGTTCATGGAGAGTACAGATTTCCAAAAATTTTGGCAAGGAATCTGCATCAACTTGTTCATATAGTTGCCAGGAGCCAAAACTGACTCAAAGATGCACACAAAATAAAAACAACAAAAGAATTCCATTGAAACTGGATCTCTAGGATTGCTTCAACACTTTGCCTGCTTATAAAAGACGGTTTCATCAATAAAGGAGAATAACCCTGTAGCTCAAGGTTGAAATGAGGGGTCCTTGGTGCTCTCTGAGCTTGCTTGTTTTCTTGCAGATGTTTCATTACCCTAACTAAGAAACATAATCAATGCTTGTAAGGAGTGCTGTTTTCTGTCTCTTTATATTCTGGTGTCTTGCCTTGATTATCTCTTTTGCATAGTTTACAGATGTTGTTAAAGTATATGTGTCTATTGATGGCTGATTTGTCACAGTGCCAGGCTTCTAGAAATTCCCAGGCCAAGTCCAAAAATGCCAGGAATTTCTAGAAGCCTGGCACTCTGACAAATCAGCCATTAAATAGACATTAACAACATCTATAGACTATGCATCAACCAGCCCAAAAGAGAAAAAAACTCCAGAACTTTACCAGTAATCAGCACTCAGATCAGCATAGATCAGGGGTGTCAAACTCAATTTCATTGAGAGCCATATCAGGGTTGTGCTTGACCTCGGGGGGCCATGGGGGTGGCCAGGGTAGATGTGGCCAGCTCGATGTCACTTATCAAGGCTCCTCACATGGCTGTCCTGAGCTCCGTTTTCACTGGCAGAGGGCTGCCAGAGGCTGTCACAGCTGAAAATGGAGACCAGGAGGGCTGCACATGGTCCTTCTGAGCTCCATTTTCACTGGCAGAAGCAGTGCAGGCTGGTCCTTTGCTGTTTCCAGGCCAGGCCCATGGGCCAGATCTAAGCACCCTGTGAGCTGGATCCGGGCCACGGGTCTTGAGTTTGACACCCTTGGCATAGATTAACTCCAAGATTAACTTCAGACCAACAATTTATATATTTATTGAACTTCTAGGCCGCCCAGTTCCCATAGGACAATGGGATCAAGTAAGCAATACCCCAATCAAGAAACTGCCAAAGAGCCATCAGTAAACAGTGCAACCAAAGAATCTCTAAGACCGCCCCCACCCACACAGACAGGCAAGACACCAGAATATAAACTGACAGTAAACAGCACTCCTTAATAGCAGTGATGTTACCTAGTTATAGGGTAATGAAACATCTACAAGAAAACAAGCAAGCTCAAAGGACAGCAAATACAGTTTCATACAATTCAAACCAAGAATCTGTCATTCAAAGGAATATAATTTGTTCTATCATTATTATATCATCCATATAATTCCAAACCATTAAACTAAAACCCAGTCAGCCCTTTGAATGGTGAGCCATCTTTGCCACCCTGATCTATTCTTCTGGTCCCTGCATTGTTATCATTCTGTTTCCATTTACCATGGGGTTCGCTTCCTTACCTGAATGGAGGAACAAAGCCAGAACAAAGGTAGTAATGACAGCTGTGACCAAAAGGGATTTCATCTTTTTTGTCTCTCCTATTCAACCTACATAATAATAAAAAAGTTGTCCTATCAGGTGTTCCAAAATAAACACAATAATCTTAACCGAGCAACGGTATTTGTATCCCAAGCCTCAACTTTCTATACCCCATTCGTTATGCCAGTCTTACATAAAACTTTTATGAGTGCTAAACAGGAGTATAACTTTTTCCGGACCTGTGACAGAATATTCACAAAAGGCAACTACACTGAGGCTGAAGAAAAGGTCTGTTAAATTACTGGCCTCTGAAGTCAAACCACTAAAATGAAATATAATTTCTAGTAAACTTGAAAACACTTTTATATTGTATATCAAAAAATTAGAATTTACCATAATGTAAAGAAAAATGTTATATTTACATACTAAACTCACAACTCTACTCCACTGTTTCCTAAAGACACTCTGGCTGGAGATCTCTCATCATTAGCTGTATCATTTAAATTGATTTTTCTGCATAATGACATGGAACAGTTGACCAAGATTTAAGTGATTGTCCACTAGGATTCCAAAGATCCCTCACAGTTACTGCTGTTGAGCCACATTTCACCTAATCTGTACCTGTACATTTGGTTTTTTTCTTGCCTAAGTGTAAAACCTTACTTTTCTCTACATTGAATTTCATTTTATTAAATCGGGTCCAGTATTCAAGTCTTTCAAGATACATCTGGATCTTGAGTCTGTCTTCTGGGGTGTTGGCTATTCCTGCCTGTTTAGCGTCATCTGCAAATTTGATGAGTTCCCCTTCTATTCTCTCATCTAAATCATTTAATTAATGGGGTGTGTCATATTGGAAGTGGTGAATGAACTGAGAAAAGATTCCACCTCCATCCTGTTTTCCCCCCTTCTCTAGCCATTTTTGTTATTTTATTTATTTTATTTATTTTATTTTACAGGATTTATATACCGCCCCACTCCCGTAGGACTCAGGGCGGTGTACAAGATAA
>JANHJO010038775.1:0-18364 GCA_032468235.1 Pseudoxyrhopus heterurus
GTCACCAAGAGGAGGGGAAAGAAGATGAGCAGGAGGAGGACTCCACAACTTCAGTCACACATAAGTAAATATCCGGGAAAAGCCAGGTAATAAGCTAGTTACTTATAAATGCTCTTGGACAAACACAAAGCAATTTGCTGCTGCACTTCCCCACTTCTGCCAGCCAAAGCCAATGCTGAGTGAGCTGGGATGTAGAATTGCAATATACAAGGATACAAGGAGTTGTATACCTCAAAAAGACAAACTCCGTCACCTCCAAACAAATTCTACTGTATTTTACACTAGTATAATCATGGGTGTCAAACCCAATCACATCACAGGCAGTATCGTGATGTATCAGGACGTTTTTCCCCCTTGCAGAGCCAGGGTGGGTGTGGCCTGTGCAGGCTGTATGCAGCCTGCGGGCAGCCAATTTGCCATGCCTGGATATAATGGTATGCTTCCACATTGTTGCCAGAAGAACTATATAGATGTGGCCATGGATTTATCAGGACACAAGCTAACTTGAAGGAGATTTTATTTTTCATTTTGAAGGCATCAGTATTAAATGATATTTCTACAAAAAAATAACCTTTCTCTATTATAGGGAAGTATCTCCCGCTTTCTCACAATTGAAGTATTTCAATTGTTGTTCGGGTTTTAACACCACTTTCCCACTTAATCAAGATTCATTTCAAGACAGTTTAAACATTAAAAATAAATTCAACATCTAAAATATTTGTCTTTGACCATTCTCCAGCTTAAGTTACTGCTTCTTGTTCTGTCTTAAATTATAGGTTGAGATACTCCACAAGCAGTTTTTACAAAAAACCAGATGAATCTTTTCACAATTTTTAAAGAGATTCTTGCTGCTCCTTGACAGTAACAAGTAAAACTCAAATGCAGTTAATCTACCAGTGGCTTATGGAGACATTTATGTAGGTTTTTTTTGCAATCGTTCAGAAGTGGTTTGCCACTGCTTACTCCCCAAATATTTTTGTTTCTTAATCAGCCTACAGCCCTGAGATTTCACACAGGTCTCCTATCCCACAACTAATGAAGTCTAACTCTGCTTAGCTTTTCTGAAATCAGCCAAGATTGACTAGGTTCTGTGGTGACTGCAACAACCCAAATCTAGCAAATGTATTTAACTTTAACTTTTCCAAAGTACAGTAAAATCTCTTTGCAACTTCCCCAAATTAAAGGTCTGTTTTAAACATATAAATGCAAAAGAAAAGATCTGAAGAGGCCCAAGATACTTTTCCGTTTAGAGTGGAATGGTAATCACTCTGACCCCAAATAATGTTATCATTGGACACTCAGCAGGAGACCTAAATGTTAGGAGAAGGCATTCTTATCTTAACTATCAACTCTACTGCATCTACTAACGGCAATAAAAACTGTCTGACAACTAACAATGTGTCAATTCATCTAACCATTCCTTGGCTAGCCATTGCTATAAAAGCTTTCCATTTCAAGTGGAGTTAACTGACACAATAAAGCAATTATTTTCACTGATCAGCATTGTTATGTCAACTGGCAAAAATCTTCAGAATAACATAATAGGGCATTATAGTGGAACAGCTTTCTTCAAACTGGGGCCCTCCAGGTATACTGGGATCATGATTCTCAAAAGAAAGCTAGCTGGGAATTGTGGGAACTGAAATCCAAATACAGATTGGGGAAAGCTTCCTGCACCTAAGCCAAGTATCTCCTCAAACATCATCCAAGTCTTCTAGCTGTTCCATTATGTTAAATCTCATGAGTTCTGTGACCTCTTGCTGTTCAAACTGGCAATCAGCTAACATATAATGCATATTTGCCTTTAGGCCTCACCAAGCATGCCACAGAAAAGAATATTGTGCTTCCTGTAAAATGCTAGTTTTAAAAGGGAAAATATACCAAATCATCATGGCAAAAATGTACCAATCATCACTGGGGAGATCTCATAATGTGCCAACCTCATCTCGCCACATTTCTTGTGAAGCATGCCACTTACCACATGCTTCAAATTTTGCATAAACATTCCAAGTTAAATCGAGAAACAAAGAAGACAGAGAGGAATGAAGAAAAAGGGTCCCAAGATATACTAATATATGCAAACTCCAAAACAGATGAACTCATCTAGGCCGGGTTTCCAGGCACCGGTCCGTGGACTGCCACTGGTCCACAGCATGCCAGAAACAGGGCCAAGCAAACAAGCAAAGCCCCATCATTTGGAACACGCCTCCCACAATCACCTCCCCACCCCAGCCACACTATCCGGACTTCATGAAGTTCAAGTCAAAGACATCCGGAGAGCAGCAGCAAAGGAAAAGCAGTAGCAGCTTTAGAGAAACTCATGACAGGAAACCACCATGGCCATAAACGCTCAAAAAGGACACCCCATCTGTACAACAGAGAAAAGGAGGCAAGCTACTTCCAACCATGACCCCACCAAGAGCTACCATTCTGGTTCCTGTTCCCTCCACATGTCCTTTCACAAGTCACCTTCAGAAATTTGTTTCACAACACAAACCGGCGACTGAGACCCCACCAACCGTTTTTCAGTCTCGAAATCTGTCATTGCCCGTCAATCCCAATCGGAATAAATCCCGCATTTTGCTTGCCACACAGCTGCTCTGCGTTTGCTGCAAAACGCCGAACCTCATTTCGATCAGGCAGCGGCCGTTCATCTTCGCCCGGGGATCGCCCGCAATTTCTTTTCCCACCCCACTCTGGTCTAAGAGAAGAAGGCGGTTTTCTGGGAATTTCTCTCTGCTTTTTGCTCTCACCGGTCAGGAGAGGGATCCAAGGAGCTGCAGGTGCAAACGACAATCGAGGAGGAGGAGGAGGAGGAAATGCCCCGGACTGCATTTTTGTTGTCGGGAAGCCGCAGTTTGCAGTGCCGGCCCATTTGACCCTCCCCCAGCAGCATCCCCCATAACCACCTTTAGCAGAATCCGAACACCACCCCAATTGCATTTTTAAAACGCGGTTTTAATTATGGCTTAAAGGGGCCTTAACCATCCGGAGGACCGTGAAGCTTCGCAGTCCAAGCGGCGCGCCCCTCCCCGCGCATCTCCTGCTCGCAGCTGTGAAGACGTACAAGGAGAGCCCTCTTCGCCCCGATCTACCTACCTACCTGCCTGCCTGCCTGCTCCACTTCTCTGGGTGCAGCTGCACCCCGCATAAGCCCTCCTTCTTGCCGTGGTTCCTGGGCGCCGGCTCCGAGCCCCGTGCCCGCGCCCCCCACGGCTGTTTCCGGTTGCTTCTTTGTTTTCCTTCGCGCTCGCAGGGAGCTCCAGCCTCCTCCGAGTTGCCCCCAGAGCCGGGGAGGTCCAAGAAGGCGCCGCCGACCCCGGGTCTCTGGTCCTTTAAGAACTGCCTGCACCGCCGGGGTGGAACAAACGGCGCGTTTTATTCACAACATTCGGACCTGAGCGCGCGCGCCCGAGCCTGGCTTGGGCCAACTGGGGAGGAGGGGGAGAGGCGCGGCCCCGAGCGCTGCAACACGTGACCGGGCCCGGCGCTACAATTAGCCAAAGCCCACGGCCCTCTCGCGCAGTCGTGATTGGGCGCGTCCGAGCGAGCTGCACGCGGCGGCGAAGCCGAAGCCTACCGAGGGGGTGTCAGCAGGGCGACGTCATGGCAACCATAAGCGAGGTGCGGTCAGCGGGACGGTCCTAGTCTGGAGGACCTGTGTAACGCGGCTGGGGAGTGATTATAAGGCACCCGCGCAAAAGGACCCGACCAAGTAAATATGCTGATACCTGCAGGGGGAGGCGGGAAAGATTCGTATATCTCAGGCATGAACTCTTGTTTTCCTCCTCGGGCGATAGAATTGTTGCTCCCCCTCTGCTATTTTAGCATGTTGCTATGTGAAATGGTACTGAATGATGAGTAACTGTATATAAAGGCGGTTGGTGCGGTGCAGCTCACTGGGATGAATTACATCGTTAATACGTTTCTTTCTTTCTAGCCTTGGACATAATCAAAATTTAAAGATTATAATTCCATCGTTGCTTTAGAATATATATATATATTATAGATGTATTACCCGAATTACACATTGTAAATGCATAGTAAAGAAGTAGAGGGAGAGTTTTAAATAAAAACATGGCAATACAGCTTAATTAATAAATCCTATTTTGTGGAGAAGATATCTCTATTTATAGCTCTTTCAATAATAGCCTCTTTCTGAAACTTCACTAACTTAAGTACTTTAACGCATATTATTTCAAACAATAATAGACATCCATCAGGACAAACCAGATATGCCAATACAGGCATACCTGTGGTTATTTTTCAAATAACCTGGGGAAAGGGACAGGGTCTGATCAAGGATGATCATATTTGGGGTTCGTAAGGCAACTTTATTCTTCCTGCATTGCTGATTCAAAAGCATAAAGCATTTTTTACCCATCTCTTTAACAAAAAATACTCAAAATGCCTGCTCTTTAAAAGCTTGACAGTTTGCTCTAGTGATTAAAGTCCAGACCCTGAGTTCAAGTTCCACCTTGGAACTTAAAAGCTAGCTGGGTGACTTTGGGCAAACCACTCTCTCTCAGCCCAACCCATTTCATAGGGTGATTGTGGAGAACATAGGAGGGGAAAGATAAATTGGGTATGTCTGCAGCCTTGAGATGTTTGTAAAAATAATAAAGGCAGAATATAAACAAATAAAAAGGAAAAAGGAGGGGGAGAAAGCCAATTGTGACTTCACTTTGCTAGTTATTTTGTCCAAATCACTGAGGCAAAAATCATCTGCCACTTAATAAACAGCAAGCAAATAAACTAGAGACTGCAATAGCACTTAGACTTATATACCTCTCCATAGTGCTTTCCTGCATTCTGAGTGGTTTAGAAATGCTTCTACCTAACCATTTAGACATTCCTAAAGCTATTTTTTTTAAATTCCAGGCATTCATACTGTATGTTTTTTCATTTTAAGAAAATATAATCCCAAGGATTATAATGTACACTTTAATTTACCTTTATTTCCTTATAATTAAATAAGCTTTAAGAGGACACTGGGTTCTCCAGAATCTTTAACAGCCATACAAACAAAGCTAGGCCTATTTATTTATATATCTGTCTACCGGTAGGAGTTCTCCTGTTTATTATAACATATTCCCTTCCCAGGTTTGTAGAAAGGGGGAAGGAAAAGACTGACTAGAGCTATCCTTACTATTATGTGAGGTAAACCATTCTATAGTTTTGAGAACTACCTCCTCCTTACCAAAGGGGAGAGGGAGCAACAAGCTACTTTGTTATATTTTTTATCAGCAAAAGAAATACCATTTTGATTTTCTGTCTTGGTATCAAAAGGATTTGTGTTGTCTCCAGTTGTATCAGTTATCAACAGTTATGGTACAGTGCGTCCACTCTAGCAACTTCCCAGACACACACACACAAGAGGAGAAAAATAACAATTTAGACTTGTCTACACTGATCCTGTCTTTGGCCTAAGAGACAGGATCTACATCAACGTTTCTTGTAAGTTCAGAATAAGTCTCAGCTTGTTCTATCAGCAGCAAAGCATACTGGCAGCCTTGGATTGCTCCTCTGGAAGAAGAGGTGGAGCCAATAATTCTGTCACAAGAATCAAGTATCTCATTAAAGTATCTCATTAAAATGTTTGGTTTTTGTAAGTGCAACTACAGACAAAAATAAAAAAATGAAAATTATTCTTCACAGCAAAGGAAGCAAGAAAAGTAAACCATGGTCAAATTCAGTTGACTGTAATATCCCAAATTCAGTTGACCTGTAATATCCCATATTACAGGTCTGCCTGATAGAAAACTATTTTGCATATTAAGAATTTTGCAAGAATTGAAAACAACACAAAATCATGCAAAGCACTAGTGAACTTTACTAAAGACTTTCCCCATTAATAGCAGAGATTGCACTAGAAGGGAAAGAGCATATTTGACAATTTCCTCTATTAATCAAATTATTTTCTGTGATAGAATAATAATGTTTTTGTGACATTCAGTTTTTAGTAGACCGTTCATCTGTATACTGATGAGATATGTTTTTCACCTCCTTAATGCTAATGTCTACATAGCAGACAAGATTTAAGTGCAACTTCTAGGAACACCATTAGTACTTAAAATACTACCTTTTGACCTCCATTAAGGACTCCTGATAATTTAGTATCCAAAACCATTTTTCTGATGAGCAAGAAATTCTTATCACATATTTCATGTCAAGAATTAACCAGGAATATTATAGTAAGCATTGCATAAAACCATACTGTCCACTGGTCTAAATAGCGACATATATACATTAGAACAATTGAGCATCTTTAGATTCGCTACACGAGATAAATCTCTTATTTTAAAAGATTATTGCAAATGTAAAAGATTTTTTAAAATGCTGATTTTACCTTACAGTCAGGTTTTTTTTTTACCTGATTTGGAGAAGCGGAAGTGAGAAAAAGCCCAGAAATGTATGTGATGTTAATTAATCTGAGAGCTTTGAAGAGGACACTATTTTTCTAATAATTTATTTGGGCTATGAGAAGTGGCTTTGTTATGTCTTAACAAGGCACTTTGTCATGTAGAGATGAAATGATTTTTCCTCTTTGAGGTGAAGAGTGACTCCTTCACTACTGGTAGTTTTGATAAGCAAATTCAAAACCTGAAAAAGTGTACATCTGGAATTGCTAGTAGTTCTTGTAGTTCTGTGCTGTTACAGATAGGTCTCCAAAACAATGTGCAATGACACAGACTGAGGCACTTTAAAAAGTTAAAGTATAACTTTTTGATTATAATAACCAATGCCCTCTGAAGCACTGTTAACAGACGCGGTTCTTTTTTTTTAAAGTGTTTTAATTCATTTGTAAACAATGTGGGGCGGTATATAACTATATATGTCTAAGTGTTATTGCTATTGTTATTGGTGCTGCAAGATTCTGGACTTTTGATACCCAGAACCATGACTGCTTCTAAGGGAAGTCTTCTTGTATATTTTCAATTTCTGAATACCCATCCAATGAAAACAAGGGGGAGAAATAAGCAAAAAGATGTCTCACAATCTCAATTATGAGCAAGGCTCTGATTTTATAAACTATTATGAAAGCACTTTGAATTAACAAAGGCAGCCAATGCTCTTTTTCCTTTAGGAAAAAAACTTTTGAAGTGGAAGGGTAGATGAAACCACCACATGGTTGGAGAACTGGATTATATTTTGTAGACTTGATTTTATTTCTGGAGGATGTCTATAATTTTTAAATAATTGATTGCAATGGTTGGAGAACTTTTATTCTACATATTGCCATTATTAAATAATTTGCTTATTCATTTTGGTTATGAATGTTCTAATTTTGATATGATTTTAGTGGATACTGCATGTGTACTAAAAGTGGTTCAGTTATTTTAATGCTTACATATTTTGTGGATTGTCTTTTCCATCTGAATACTACTTTTGTCATGTCCCTATAGAATCATTCCTCATCATTCAAGATATGTTTTTATTGCACTTTTAACTTGTTGGTTTGTGAAGTGCTCAAAGAATATGCAACAAACTTATAGGCTTTTTGTAGACACAACAGAGCCATCTAAAGCGCCTAGTAAATTCATTCCTTGCTGAGGGCCCCTGATTAGAATCTTTCTTAAGAACAAAACTTCTTCCACATAATCTTTACATATAATGAATGAAAGCTTTATAAATCAACTAAACTAGGGAAGTTGGATTCAGCAGCTTAATAGTTCTTTAATATGCTGCTGGCTAGACCTGTGACCTCAAAGTTGTAGCATTTGCTCAATAAGGTAAAATAACAGTCTGCCCTCCAAAGAGGTTAGTATTTGCCTTCTGAATTCTATAAAATTTAGAGTAATATTCAAAGGAAAGAAAGGGATGGCATGGTAGCTGCCTATCATCTAAACAGGAGGGCCATCTTCAACCAACTTCTGCAAGTGTTAAAATCTGAGTATCTACAGATTTTGGGATATCTAAATTGTATCTACAATTTTGGGAGGGCCCGGTATCTTCATCGAGAATGATGCTGGCAAGACTATGAACTCCTAGTCAAGTCATCCTTCCCTGTAAACTTCAAAAATTAGTTTATTGGAGAAAAATGTTGAACTTTCATAGTTATATCTGAAAGTTGATGTGGCCAAATTGAAGCCTTCATGTTGAACGAGCATATCCACGTTTTATGAGGACCAGTACAACTGGAGATGAAATATGAGAAGCATTTATAGGACTTCCCCAATCTGTTATGATTCTGAACCAAGGAAAACCTAAAATTGTCAAAATAAAATAAACCATTCTAAAATTGATGTTTAAGAATAAGAGAACTTGGATGGTATGAGCAGGTCAAGTTACTTGAGAAATGATTTATGGCATAAAACCACATTAAGAACTGGAATAGCAGTAATACTAAGAATAGGATATTGTTATGGATCTGTCCTACTTTATAATGGAATAACTGAAATAATTTGTCATATTAATTATATATTAATTACATGGAAAAGATTGAAGTTTCTCAAAGCCCAGAAAGGGTAAGTAATGGGTGATTGGAAGGAAAGGTGAATGTTCGAAAGATTGAATTACCAGAAGATTTGGACTGAGTAATTGCAATGGCTGGTTGGTAGAGTTTTGCCAGAAAAAATTCCACAGGAAAACATCATTGGACAGATGAGATCAAATTCAGATTAACCACATGATAAGAATTAGAAAAAAAAAGTTCAGTAAAAATAAAACTAAATAAAAAAATGACAGTGGCTTTCAGAATAAGCTATCCTGATAGAAAGGAAAACTAATAGGATAAAACTCATGTGCAAGGAAATATGACAGCCAAACTATCAAGCAAGAAAGGACAAAAAATTCTTTAAGAATGTTACAACACAATGAAAAACAAGGAAAGATGCTTTTAAAAGGTCAGGTAAGTCACAGGAAAATTTACAGTTATAATAGGAATCTGGAAGTGCAGGTATTGAAGAGATTTACAAAAAGGCAAATGAGGATAAAGGTGTTAGACAGGCATTACTAACTGATTCCTTTACAAATATCATTCTAGAACAGGGATATCAAACTCAAGCCCCCCCCCAGGTCAAACACAACCCTGATGCGGCCCTCAATGAAATCAAATTTGACACCCCTGTTCTAGAAGGACAGAAACATTTATAGCAAGAATATGTTCAGGAGCTGACTCCACTAGAAAGCGAGGTACAGCACGAGAGGTACTGGATTGGCTTTTGAATAGAAAAAGGATAAGTACAGATGAAATAATCACTGAACCACTTAGGCTGCAAGAAGTGCTAATGATAATCTGTGCAATATACAAACACATATGGAACAAGACTGTTCATACAGACTGGAAATGATTGGTGAGTACGCTTAGTGGAAGTATACAGATAACATATTAATCCCCTTTATCAGGAACAGAATTTTCAATTTTTGCATTGTTCTCAACGTTTTAGTAGAGAAGTTTTTTACTCTTTTAAGATTCTATTTGGCATAATGCAATAGATATGAATGTTAGTCTGTAAATTCATCCAGTGACAATTTCAATAATAATACATTCTGATGCATATTGACTTAAGAAGTAAGATTCATGAAATGCAAGAGAGCTTCCTCCCATAAATGGCTTCAGATTGCACAGACAATATCTCACTATCCAAAATGAGGTGCCTCTCAACGTAAATGGATCTATCTGCAAAAAGCACACTGACCAACTGGATGAACCTGTTAGAAATATAATTAAAATAACAACTGCACTGACACTGTACACTGAGAATAGTTATACAACATTATGGTTTGGCTTAGTATATCACCCAAACCCAGATTTGATTCCAGTTTACATATTATTAAGGTTAACAGTGGCTTGTTGTAGATTCTGTTGTTTTAACTCCCAGTCTGGTATAGCATCCATTTCCAAACAAGTTTATTGCTCTTCTTCATTCCTTGGGTGGAGACAGAATATACTTTAGCATCTCCTACTTTGTGTATTTTGGCTACCATTTGTTGTTTTGTTTATTTTTTTAAAAAAGGAAATGGTGGCCAGGCAAACCCAAAAAGATATTGAGCATATTATCAAAAAACAAGAGAATGATAAATGTTCACTGGGTAAATATCTATGTTGTGTGAATGCTGTCAACATCTGTGACATAATCTGAAGATCTAGAACAGGAAGCTTTAGTTTGAACCTGTGGCCCAGCATGAAAAATTCACCACCGTTTGCAATGCTGAGTAGGCATTATTAGAGTTTCATAAAGGACCATGAGTGATCCGCCTCTTCTGTAGAGCGATAAAACTGTAATTCCATTGCAGCAAAAACAAGATGTTTGTAGCAGTTTAAAAATAAACAGCATACTAAACCATAATTGATTCTCATATTTCTTAAGTTAGAATGGTCTGCTTAACAAATCATGCTAAGGAAGAAACTGGTTCATAAACTACAATGACTGAGATCAGAGAGCACAATAATTCAAAACCAAATAAAATATATTATGGGTTAATGTGATGTGTGGTAATGTGATGTGATGGATTAAAATATCACAAGCATCTTTACTGTGTTTAGAATCTGCAACAAAGACTTGCAGTTTGAAATAGCTAGGCACTATTCAGTAGCTTTGTTCTGCTTTGTGAACAGTACAGTTTGGGCTACATATGAGTCACACTTGATGGATAAGTTACCTCTAATACGTAAGACTATATATTGTTATTTGCATTATGGACTTCAGTTGTTCTGAAATGCCTTGTTCATTTGAACCATACTCCCACAGGTCAAAATGAAATCATAATTGTGTAAGAGTTTAATTAGGCATCTGGGTAAAAGACTGGATATAAAGCAGTAGTCTGCTCACTTTAGAACAGCTTCATCCCAAGTCAGATGTTTCCCCACTGCAATGGCTTTTGCAAAATCATAAAAACAAATAGGTAACAAAAATGCTTATTCAAACAATTGCATACAAATAAAGCTTAAGGGGAGAGGGGTAATCACCAAACTACTTTGCTGTCACTGTGTACTGACACTGGTCGATATGGTTTAGAACTCAAAAAAGACCGAACACTTGACATATATTTTTAAAACAAACCAGATCTCACAAAATGAAAAACAAGTATAGTTGTATTGGGGTAGGGGAATGCCCCCAAATAATATATAGGCTTCATGGCAGCAGAGAGCTTTGTTTTCCCAGAACCATTCTAGGTGGATGAATGATATAATACAATCAGTCAAAACCTCCCATCATAGAGACAATGAACTGTATTTTTAGTTAGAGTTCTCAAAATTTGCTAAGATGTTTTCCATATCAAAAGCTCAAGTATAAATTTACACAACAGGCATAACTATTCCACATCAAATGATTTTAATTACTCCCTTTTACTTACTATCCTAAGGAGTCCTTTATTAAATCAAATCAAGATCTGATTACATCAACATTCCTAATGCTCATCCCTGCACCAACTCTCAGGTAAGCACAAATATAGCACAATATAACACAAAGGACACCTATCTCCCACTCCTCTCAACAGCAACAACTTTCAGGAATTCACCATAACAATCTTAGCAAACAATTGCTGCCCAGATTAATACTTTTCAAAGTGACTTTAGAGTCATTTATTGGATGTTTTCAAATCCCTCTCTCCTTGGTGTTTCAAAATAGAGGTTACTTCAGTTCCAATCTTCCCTGAATGCAGACTCCCGGGGAGAGCATCTGCTGTTGCAGACATACATGACTTCCCATAACCTAGATTTTCCAGTCCAGTAAAAGAATTTAGAAGGGGTGAATTCCATTATCACTTGTTAAAAATCTCCTGGCTTAATTTAGATTGTAGGGGAGATTTTCAACTGTTTTGTCCTACAAATGCAAATGCTCATGTATGAGTACTGTAGATATTTTACATAAAATATTGCAGTCCATTTATTTACCATGGATGTTTTATTGTTTATATTAACCATAAATGTGTCATTGTTCTATACTGCTGTTTGTACACCTACGTGACTCAGAATTAAATTGGGAAATACAAATCTGTTAAATATTTACAGGTGTCCAATCTAAATTAAAAAAGATTGAGTCCAATAAAAAGATTCCAGTCTTGTAGGTTTGGAAAATGTTTGGGTTGACATTCGCTCAGTGTTTTCCTGTTCAAAGTCTTGGGAACTTTTTATGCTATATAAAAATAATTGAAAGAAAGTAATACCTCCAGTTTTAATCAACAATCCTGATTTAGCCAGTTTTCCTGCTCTCAAAGAAACATAGTTTTCAGAAAAATGCAGAAGGAAAACTTTACATAGGGCACAAAAAACACAGCAGATATACTATAGATAGAGTCTTCAGAAATTCATCTTTAACCCACACAAAGCTTAATTTGTAATCGTTAATTAAGCTCAAATTGTAATCATTAATGGCTACAATGATATACATTCTGTTGTGTGGAAGAGGAAAGAGTATTAGGTATGTTCACCACCTTGAGTTATTTATAAAAATAATAATAAAGGCAGTATAAAAATAAATAAATAAAATACCTCTTATACCATTTCCACAATCAGAAGAAGCAGTTTCGAAACCCACCTTGTCATTTTTCTGCAATACTATTTCTTTGTAATACTTGGGTAAAATGCAGAATTTTGTTTTCTTTGTCCAGAAGATAGGTTTCACTGCTGAAGAACTTACAAACTTTTTAAAATCGCAAACATTTAGGCCGGGAAGTGTGAACACTGAGCCAGAATCAATTCAGAAAAAGGAATTTTTATAGTAACTTATTTAATCAGGGATCTTGTTAAAGCCTACTAGTGCTTTTCACAGCAAAACTCTGATATGGAAGAATAATGAGGGAAATCAACAAATTGGTTTCATCAGTCAGTGGCCTCAACACAGCAGCATCTGCTGATATTGTTAGCTGTATATGGTCTCCTAGCTCAGTGGTCCCCAACCGGTTCCATGGAAAGAGGTTTTTCCACAGACCAGACGGTGGCTGGTTTCATATGCTGCCTGCATCCTGTGGATGGGGCTTCGCTTCGCATCTTTGAGTGGCTTGGTTTCTGGCATGCTGCAGACCGGTGCCAGTTTATGAACTGGGGGTTGGAGACCTGTCCTAACTCCTTTAACCCTCCTATAGACATACTTTTTAATGGTGTTTTTCTAACATTCATAAATCGAGCTAATTAAACTTCTTTTTAAACCCCTTTTCACTTTGATTAAAAAATCCATAGATCTTACTCCAGTAATCCTTCTCTTTGTTGACCAATCAATTCCCTCATCTGACCCAGGAATAGAGAATATAAAGCACTACCCCCTTTACAAGCTGCAAATATTTTAAAACTATTTTATCCTTTGCTCTTGTTATTGAACTTGTCTGTAAATAAGAACCACAAAAAAGTTATTCAGCAGTAGCAGCTGCTGAAGGAAACATTACTTCTACCACCATTTTATAAGCCACAGTCAGTTTAGAGAGAGACGATGCTATTTATGCTTTATCAGGCTCTTGCACTGAAGGAGAAAATAGAAAGCAGCTTTCTACCGTAACTCTGTCTAGGACTCCCCTTGGCTGTAACAGGCATTAGAGCTATGCAGCATTTCAGATTTGAAACCAAAACGGCACTTCAGGATGTGCTTGATTAAAGGAACTGCAGGCAAGTGGTCCATAAAAATGTCCAAAGGCTCTCGTAAGACTTGAGGATTGTTTTCACAGCCCCAGCCATGCTGAAGTCAGAAAATGACTCACAAATATACCAAATGCTTGAACAGCATAGGTAAAATGAAAGGGTGTGGGAAAGGGGTTTCTGAATGCGGCCCTTGAACAAATGTCCTAGAAATAAGAAAGTTGAAATTGAAATAAAACCTTCTGTTTCAGCCTCCCTCAAATTCTAACAATCTCTGCCCAGCACAAAGTTTTTGAGCTGATTCAGAAGCATAGGCATGCTTTTGCTAAAGTGTTCCTCAAGCCTACTATTTGAAAAAGGGAGAAAATAGTCATTTTTCCTCCGTGGCAAACAGGAGGCCTGATTATTTTATTTAGGACCTATTGGTTAATGTCAGGGTCCAAGCCTAACACCCATCCATTATTTTTAAATTTTGCATAAGAGCATGCACACAAATAATATGTGCCACATTTTGAAATTTTAATTGGTAGCACAAATCAACTATTCTCTTTAGAACATTTTTGAAGGCACAAATACAGTACAGTCATAAGTTTAAGAGCAATTTTAAAAAACACTTAACTGAGTGCCTTTTTGTTGCTGTTATCTATAGGTGTTACTAAATTCGTTTATCATTACAAGCAGAAATTCATACTATATCTGAAATATATTAATCCTAATATAAACAATATATCAACATATTGCTGTCTGTCTATCCTTCCCTCCCTTGGTTTTCTGGACTCTATGTATAGGAAATAACAATGTTATAATCTGTATATTGATGTCATCACAGATTTACAACATTTGTGTCATACATGATTTGCATGGCATCATATATTGCAAATAATATAATTTGCATCATCTGCATCATTGCAATGATTTACCTGACCCAGTGGACTTTCTGAAATAGATGCCCTCTCCATCCAATTAATTTATTAGAACTAGAAGAAATATGTTATGCCTTGTTTTTGATACCCTTGCCAAATAACTGTTTAAAATTCTGATAGCAATCTAGCCCTAGCACCCCTAGTCGATTATCTACAATTCCCCAAATTCCAAATAGCGTAACCAGTGGACATGCAATAAGATTACTTTGCCTAGGAATTTGTGATGAGTATCAGAATGAAATGTTTGCAAGTAGTTTCATAAATAAACCTTTCTTGTTCTTTATCACACTGTTGAATGTGTTTTTCTCCAGCAATCTAATCAGTGATGTAGGAGAGGCTGCACTATTTTAACTGATGTTATTAAACAACTGGTAGTTGGAACCCTTTCCTGAGCTACTGTCTATAAATTTACTTTTAGGAACTAAACTACCTTCTGCCTTGCTTGGCCCTAGTTCATGCTGCATGCTTTATACACAATGGGCAGGTAGCTATAGTTTGTTACATGTCTATGTTTCATATTAGTGTATATAATCCAACCCAAATTTCTTCATGGGGTTGTTAAAGGGATAATATGCAGTGCTAAATTCTTTGTGAAAAATAGGCTATCAAGTTAAACCCAAATGAAATGTTATCCAGAGACTACTCAGTGGGGCAGAGAACTTCTAGATGTCTTCTACATGTATTGAACTACAAATTAATGATCAGTTGGCAAGAGCGCATTGCCTGGGGATGACAAAAGCTGCCATCTAAAACAATGGAAGAGACTGGATTGAGAAACAATACTTTCCACTAATGCCCTTCAGTCCATCTTACATCAAGCATCTGCTCTCACATTTATTAGCTGTCCTAGGAAGGCCATTTGTTATACCACTAGATGTTCATAGAGGCAATATAGAAGACGAAGGCACAAAGACCACTATCGTTACCCAGAGGCCACCTCAAAGCCAGCATCTAGATATACCTAGGAAAATACAGTGTGCATTTATACACATTGCTTTTAAAATAGAGAATGCAGAAAACCACATGTATTGTGCTTGATCTGAGTGGTGCTTTTTGTTTTACCACAGCCAATAGATATTAAGTTCATCCCCACTGTGTGTGTTGAGAAAAAGGATTTTTCCTTTGCACAGGCTTATTATATCCTGAAAGATAAATGAATTACTAAAGATGTTTCCAAAATATATCTTATGGAATCAGAACATGAACAGAATATACAACTATAAACTCTCTTTCATTTGCCATTTGTCCTAAGAGGTCTCAGAATATATAGTTCCTTACTACCTCTCCTAGTGGAACTGGAGAAGAGAAGTAGCTTCCTCTGCAACACCTGGATCACAATCATACATAGTAGCTAGGCTACTAATCTAATCTACTTCCTTAAACTGGACAGAAACTAATACTGGTAGTTGCATAATAGATCAATGCATTAGTTTGAATTCAGTTCTGAAAAGGTCCTTTAAAGTGTGTAAAGGTGTGAACAGAACGCCTCCATGTACTCTGAAGCACCTTTTTGGAATTTAACCTAAATCACTAAAAAGCCCTATTCCACAAACAATGTGACAGAAACTGTCTTAGCATTAAGAATTAGAATGGGAATATTGCTGTCTATTCCATATCCTTTAATGATAAGATTTAGATATATAGATGGATAGTCACTGTATGCTTTCCTTAAAGCAGAATTTTCTTAATTTTTGAAAAGCAGTAATATTCAAATGTACATACATAGACAAAATTAATTCACATAGCACTTAAAAGGCAGTTTTATTGCAGGATAAACACTTAATAAACTATGAATTAAATCAATGTTCAAAGCTACATGAAGAAAAAAGGCTGTATTCACACTTTTTAGTCGAGTTAACAAATACATTAATCCATAAACCAAGCAAATCCTATTGTGACATTGTGGTATATGCACTAACCCAGATAAAATAGTTTGTTTCTGAAATGAAAAGCCAAAACACATAACTTCAGTATTGAAGATCTAAAAATTTTGCATTTCAGAAATCAATAGCCAAAAACTTTACAGAAAAGCTCAAAATGGCTTTGAAATTATTCATATTTTAGCTGTTGTTAGAAAATAAAATGTATTATTTTGTAATTACAGGCATGATACTAGAAAGACATCAGAAATTTGAATATCCATCCTCTGAATAAAGGTGGAAAAGAACAGAATTGCAGCTGCTGTTATTCTTTACTTGATCACCAGTAGAGAGAAGGATAACAAAAATCATTAAATAACATAGCTGTTAAAAAAAGTACTATAAAACAACATGCAAACAAAGACCTCAACAGTTCCATCATCCTTCCATTGCTATCCTTATAGCAAGTATTCATTTGTTTGCTACAAATCATGAATGTAAGGATATAAACAGATATTTGTTCTATAAAATATCAAAATAAATAATCTAAATTGATGCCTTCCAGTTATGGTGAAATTGCAATTCCTGAAAAACCCCAGCCAATGCAACCCCTAGACATGGCTGGCAATTTTGGTGGTAGCAATTTGGAGGGCGCCAGGTTGATGACGTCTCTTCATCACAAGGAGCAGTAGCATCACTTTGCTCACAGTCCATTTTATTGGAAACTGGGAAAATATGTTTCTTAGTTTAAAAATAGCTACCAAGTGCCTGTGGGGCAAGATAATTCTATTGAGTGCCTCAATAAAGTCATAGGATTCGGCCTCAGACTGGTAACATCTTTTTTTATGTCTCCTTTAGGATAGCATCAGAGAAGAGCCTTTGCATGGTGAAAATAAGGCACTCATTTACCATGTGAGGGAGTACTCGTGTGTGGAAAGCCCACCTGGGTTGTAGCTAGTCTTTAGATTGCATGCGCCTCTCCTCCCCATCTCATTTATTTGGTTCATAGTTACAACTCTTTGACATCAAATGCATTACAAGGTTTACTATATGGTGGTGTCTATGTGCATGTGTGTGTGCACCTTCAAATCAGTCTTGACTCACAACAACTGCCTAGACTAGTCCCTGCAATTCTCTTGGCAAGATTTTCAGAAGTGGTATGCCATTGCCAGCTTCCGAGGGCTGAGAGAAAGTGACCAGCCCAAAGTCACTCAGCTGCCTTTGTGCTTAAGGCAGGATTAGAATTCATGCTCTCCTTGTTTCTAGCTTTGTATCTTAACTACCAATCTGACTCTCTTTGCTGTAGTCACCCAACTATGTTATAGTAAAATCATGTACAGCAGGATTCTTAATCACAAATCATTTTGTGGATCTGGTTCACAAGCCTTTCCATTGTCAACCCTTTTTATTCTGAATGGGCATGCCCAAGAAGAAAAACAGTTACAACTCAAAGAGGAAATGAGTGTTACCAAAACAATAAAGTCATGGATCACATCTAAATTTAAATCTAGAAGAAAAGACTTTTCTGCCGTGGCTCCTGCCCACTGAACATCTTCGTAGATGAAGAGATATAAATTACATAACATTCATTGACTTGGAATTCAATTTCAGTGAGTCCAATACGGATTTGTTTTCATATTATTTCTATATGACAAAATTATAATATCTACATACACATGCACATTTGTGCTGCAATATATTTTCATCGATGTAGCCATATTAATGGGAAATGGTCTAAATCAGTGTTTCTCAACCTTGGCAATTTTAAGATGGATGGACTTCAACTCCCACCCAGCATGGCTGGCTGAGGAATTCTGGGACTTGAAGTTCTCCCATCTTAAAGTTGTCAAATTGGAGAAATTGATTTATATACTGCCCTGCCAAAGTTGGAAAATTTTGAATATTCAAAAGATATTCAAACTTTAATCAAGTCACAGAATATATTACCTCATCTATAAATTGTCATCCATCTTGTATTATCCCAGATTATTGGGGGCAATATGCTGATATTGTAAACCGCTTAGAGAGGGTTGCAAGCCCTGATAGGCGGTATATAAATACAGTGC
>JANHJO010039705.1:0-13732 GCA_032468235.1 Pseudoxyrhopus heterurus
TAATTTCTATGGCAACTTAGTAGAAAAATGCAGCTGTCTAATGAAACCTTATAATATGAATGTTTGCATTAGCAGTGTCTGAAGAAGCCTAACTAACAAATTCGTGACAAGACTGCAGGCCTGGAATACATGTAATGTTGACAATGTGGAAATATTAACTGGGAATACATGCAAAGTTTTATAAAATCTGGACTTGGTGGAGGAAAATCTTTATGTGGTTAGCTAAGGAGGGGAAAAGAAGGGAGAAGTTTTCTGATTTTTCCTATAAACTTATTAGTTTCATTTTCTGCTTTTCTGTCATTAAATATTAACCAGAGTCACTTATTTCTGTATATGTAAATTAATGCACTTTGCATTGGGCATTATATTAAAACATTTTTTCTCAACTTGATGTCCTACCCCACCTAATGTTATATAAAAAATTTGGAATTTTATTCCAATATTTCTGAAGAATACCAAATGTATTTATTCATTCATATATTTATCCCATTGTAATCAGTTTTGTTTAAAACTGCTTATAACATAGTAGTTTACAGAATTATAAGAATTATATAATGGGTATATTATAAAGTGAGTATATACCAGAATTATATCAATAGATATATATCAGAAATAAGGAGATAGATACTTGATTCAATAGATCAATTCCCAAAAAAATATTGGCCATTTTACCTTTCCCAATTGCAAACCATGTTTTAAAGCAACATTCTGGTTTTTCAGCTGATGTATTCAAAGACAATGCTCCCTGTTCCAAAATATTGAAAAAAAAATCACAACAGCATATTCAGCCTATGCTGACCATCAAGAATGTACAGTAACTGCTTCGATCAATAAGCAATTCTAATTCTGAATTTTGTAAAAACTTGTCTTGCAAATCTGGTCTACTAGAGTAAACTTCATCAAGAATGTTCATGCAATCATGAGGTAAATCATCAGGTGAATTATCTACTTAAAGAAGCTGGATTTAGCTTATTCACAGTCACAAGTCTAACCTTTTCAGAGGCAGAAAAAATAGCTTGATATTTTGCCAAACGGTTGACAATGTGCCAATGGCTTCCCTTCATTTATGTCATTCTCACTTGGAAGTCTTTTCTAAAAGTCAGTTTTTGGGACTTCTCAATTAGAATGGTGATGGTGGCAGCTGCCCTCAGGCAGGCAGGCCAGCCGATGGCAAGTGTTTAATTGTTTAAAAAAATGTGCCACAGGGTCCTCAAAGTTTACTAATTTCTGACTTAAAACTCCATTTGCAATTCCATTTTGGTCATTTAGAAAAAAGATTAAAGGGTTTCTTTAAGCTAGGCAAACACAAAGCCAGTGTTGACATTAATGCCTGTTTACGTTTATGGAAATCCTGTGCACATTGGGTAGTCCATTTAAAAGAATCTCTTGTCATTTTCTCTTGTAGCTTCATAGCGGGGTTTTGACAAAACACTAAAATTTGGAATCTAAATGTGTCAAAATCCTGTCATCTCCCAAAAATCTCTTAACTGAAGACAAGTTTTAGAGGGAGCGATTCTGCTTCAATACCTTGAGCAGTCAACAGATGCTGTACCTCAGAGATTTTAAATCCCAAGTATAAAAACAGAGGTTTCAACTCGTTGAGTTTTGTTTAAAGAAACTTTATTGCCAGAGTCACCCAGAAAATTGTAAAGACTGATAGTATTTTATTCACATTCTGTCTCAGAAGGAATTCCTAACAATAGATCATCAACATATTACAACACAGTACTATTTGTTCCTAGATGGAGGGATCAATCTGAATAAGTTAGAGCCAAGAGCTTCACCAAAACTGGTTGGGTTATTTTGAAATCCTTGGTTAACACAATCCAATGCAACTAAGTTCTCTGTACATGCTCATTGTCATACCACTGGGAAAAAAATCTGGCTATCATCTTGAACAGGAATATAGAAGAAGGCATCTTTTAAGTTCAATACAGTAAAGCATGCAAAAACAGGTGAAAGGATTTTGTACAATGGGGTGAATTGCCGCTGTAAGTGAATTGGTAATCCTCAAATCTAAAATCAGACTAAAAGACCCATCATATTTTTTTTTAATTGGCAGAACTGAACCACTGAATGAAGACATTTCTTCTCTTGAGAAGACCATACTGTAGGAAATGATTAATTATTGACTTCAGTCCTGTTCTAGCTTCCTGAGAAAGAGCATTCTGTTTAACTTTTACAGGTTCCTGGTCCCAGAGCAATTTCACAGGAGGAATATATTTTATTTGTTCTGGTTGACTGAAGCACAGATCCATAGCAATTTAAGATAGACTGCCTTAGATGTGAAGGTTCTTGTTTATATATGGAGACGCAAAACAAGTCTCCAAAATTTATGTTTTGGCAAAAAAAAAATAGTGATATAAGGAACAGAGGCATGATTGTCATTCCTCTGACTAGTGTAAGGAGAGTGGAAGATTATCATGATCAGGTATTCATAACTTCCAAAAAGAAAGAAAAGCTGAGATTTCAGTCCCCAGATGGGCTCTTTTTAGAAAAAAAAATGAAGGGGGGATTATTTCCCATATTCTAAATTTTAATTTGGTTCTTTTTACTCTCCAGAAAAAAGAAAGAAAAGAAGTACCCTATCTTTTAACTCAAAACAATGTCTCTCTGAAAGCAATGCTTGGATTCAGTCCAACATTATTGCATTTTTTAAAAAGTTAAAGGTTTCCAGCTTTCAGACATTTGTCTCTTTTGGCTTATATTTGGCTTATTAGTTTAATGCACACTTCTATGAATCAAGACAAACTGTACATTAATATAATAAAATCCTTTTTGCAAAATTAATTTTTCAGCAAGCAAATAAGGTTCCATGTACCAGCCTGATGTTAAAAATGGCTACCCACCAGCAGATCCTTAACTCTAGCATCTTGTGTTTGCCAATGAAACATGCTGTGTAAAAATGATTGCACTGGAAGCTATTGGTACATTTGAATGCAAACTATCAAACCTTGAAAAATGAGGCATCCACTTACTATAAAAATAAATTAGAAGGCGTTAGCTTAGCTGGCGATGCCATCTGAGCACCACACTTTACAACTTTATTTGTGATACCATTAACAGATGTCTTTGATCATCTTGTGTGCTATGCTAGGATAGTGCTGCATTCTACTGTCTGTTGTATAGGGAACAAGTCAAGCAACTTTGTTTTAAAATATAGTAAAATCTGGCTTGATGTAGCAACCCTATGGGAAATTATACAATTATGTTACCTATGTAACTAATTTTTTCATATAAAATCCTGATTCCCACTACAATTTTAGAGCTGTTTGAAGTATTGTTTAACACCACCATTTCCATGTTAATATCCCAATAAATCTTAGAAAATAATACTTCATGTAAAAAATTGGAATTTGCCAGGAGAATCATAAATTTTCTTTTCTAAATTAAAATGGGAAGAAATATAGGCTGATTGTACTCCTGTTTTTTACTATTGCATAAAATAGTTCTGTGAGAATTGAGCTGCATAGAGCACTGAGATATATGTAATTTTATCACTGAGTTTCATGCCACAAAGAACAAGCTTGAAGAAACAGGAGGATATTCAGGGTGTGCACTCCAAGAAGAAAAGTGGCTATTATGGTATACTCTATTCAAAAAGCAGAGCACGGTTCTTCTTAGAACCACTTGGGGTAGAATTCTTCAGGAATGTCTTTGGAATTCCATAGGTTTTTCTCCCAGGCGTCAGAAAGAAGTCCATGTAAAGAACAACTTACCTTACCTTCTTCAGGGTTATTAAAAACAAAAAAAGCCCTAGATGGAACTGTCAGGCCCAATCCCAAAGACGACACAGTAAAATCCAATCAAGTTCATTTTTTTATTTACTTACACCTAATGGACGAAATAAAGCTATAACTTTCTAAACTGACTAAATAAACAGTATATCTGAGAGATTCTAGGGCAACCCCAAACCTCTTCGCCACTCACCCATCTAGTCTCTTAATCCAGGAATCTCTCTGGGAAAGCTCTGTGTTGCCAAAACTTTGCCCCACTGCTCTTGCAGGTGCACCTTATAATACAGGATCAGAGATATTTAAAACTGTTCTATCATTTCATACAATTTATCAGAATAGAAAATATTCCAAACCCTATGTGGTAACCTATGCATTTAAAATATTGTTGGGAATTAACAATAATTAATTCTTTAACCACAATAGATTTCATGCACGTTTAGTATCTTAGCCATATTATTCAACTTTTTGGACTCAAAACCTTTTCATTTGATATTTCCCATTGAAAATGACTGGATTTATATATAAGAATGGAGACAAATAAAAGGCCCATCACCATTGTTTCCTGAAATAGTCAGGTCACATACAAAGAAACCAAAGTAATAAATCAGAGTGTTAGAACAGAGGCCCCCAACCTTTTGGGCACCAGGTACCAGTTCCATAGAGAAAGGTTTTTCCACAGACTGGAGGGGGTGTGATTTTACATGCTGCCTGAATCCCATGGATAAGGCTTTGCTTATTTGCATGGCCCAGTTCCTGGCATGCTGCCACCAATGCCAGTCCATGGAGCAGGGGTTGGCTTAGAACACTCTGGAATTGAATGCCAGATATTACCCTCGGATTCTTTGAGACCTCCAGAATATTACATGTCTTTCCCCTGGTGTGATTTTGGTTGGTTGATCACTCCTGAGTAGGCTAACAATATTGAATTGCCTCCATTTGTACACAATCTGCCTGACTGGTAGAGGCCAAACTCTTGGAACTAGTTTTGCAAACTTTTCTATATTGGTAAGCATCCACTGTTTGGGGGAAGTCCTGAGAATTTTCCTTTGAGTTTAACCATGGCACATTTCCACATAGCTGTATTGTGAAGATCAGACTTTGATATTCCCGAAGTACAAGTCTCTTTTTAGCTTTTACATTTTTAAATTCTATTTTATTAAATCAAATAAAACACACTTGAAGTTGTTCAACAGCATTGTTTCATGCTGGGAAAAATTAGATGTGAACCTGAAATACAAATGTGACTGAGATCATAAAATAAATAAAGAAAATCTTCTGGTGAGATTATCTTCTTAGTTATATATGCTTTTTTTTTAGAAAAAGAAATATTCACATTTTCAAAGCAAATTATATAAATGAAATGCTGGAACTTAATAATTAGCACAGATTCAAATTAATGCAATGATAACAAAGAAATGAAATCATGCATAACTAGGGTACAAACCTTGAATTCCCAAAATGTCATAGGGCACTGAGTATGTGTGTGTGTGTGTGTATTTACACATACATATAATTCAATCTAGCACACTTTTGGATTTTAGTCTTACTTGAGTTTTAGATCTTTTCTCACTTCTTAATCACCCAAGGGAAGCATATGGTTTGTAATTCTTAATGGCTAATTGGAAAGTATCTGTTATGAGAGCATACTCTGTGACTAGCATATAATGAACTAATTTATATGTGAAATTAGAAGACCACAAAAATTCAACAGATGGCAGCAGATATTCTTTGTAGAAAAATTAGTTAAACCTCTTCAATTGGCTGAATTTACATTTCATCCTTTCTTTAAAGGATTTTCCTTTGATAAAATTCAATAGGCAGGATATTTTGAACAAGCTATTTATGGACCTCCATAGCTGAACTCAGATTTGAACCCACTGTTGAACCTACTATTTCCCCATTTAAGAAGGTTTACAACGTAATTATGTATATATCCAGATATCAATTAAAAAGTAGACCCTCCTGGATTGAGCACAACTCCTAGTGGCTATGGGGACACAATCATGCAGTTTTCTTGGCAAAAAAAAAGTGGTTTGCTACTGCATTGTTCTAGGATTCTATTTCTTGTTCAGAAATAGCTCAACCTAGACCCTTTGTCAACCTAGTGAGCTTCAAACCTGCTTAGCTCCTGAATCCAGAAAAGATCAAGCAGAGTTTGTCATCTATTGAGTCATAGATATCTACAGCAAGCCAGTTATAAGCATTTGACTGACAAGAGTACCTCGCAGGGACAGCAGGACCTAGATTAAGTGACTTTAAATCTATTTAGATAGGTCCAGTTGGGGATAATCATCTTGGAGAAGGTCTATTGTACTTTGGTGGTCTCTAAAAACTGATACTGAGGCAATTGAATAAAATCAATCATGTATTAAATTTGAGTTTTAATTTGAGGTATTTTTTTAATTTTAAACAGCTGATTAGTAGTTGGTGGTTAACAAATAAAGTAAATAATAACTATAAATCTGGAGGTCCTGTTCTGAATCTCATCTTTGCCAGGAACACATTAAGTGATGTTTTAAGCAAGCTCACTCTCTAGTTCCCTTTTAGGCAAAGCATGTGATAAACAACTTCTGTGAAGCTGCTTAGCACATGAATGATTAGACCACTTTTGTTTTCTTTTTACATTATTGCAACATTTTCTGCAAGAGAAGAAATGAGCCAACACCATACATTTATTACACCGAAAAGTGATACTAAAGAGAAACAGTCACTGCCAAGATCTATTAACCTTGGGACACATTCATAGCTGCCAATACCATCCTACATATGTATTTATTCAGCCTTATTGAGCGGTGAGGACGGCAGATTTATAAAAGAGAGGTATTGAATAGCTATAGTACAATGCCATTCTAAAAGTATTTCAGGAAAAATGCTATATCCTAGTGGATACTATTTTAAAATAATTCAGATCTTAGAAATTAACTATTTCATGCTTGGCCAGCACAGTTTGAAAACATCTGATTTATGATAACTTTTACATCTCACGAATTCATGCCAGTTGATGAATGAATGGTCATCATTCTTTTTTGCATTGAATGCTTAGGTCCCTTTTAAATAGGTTATTAATATGGCCGATGATAGTTGCAACTATATTTAGCCACTTAAAATGTTACCTACTAATATGAGTAGCTATGAAACTGAATAAATGTTTTCCTGTCTTCAGACATAATTGTAAGAAAATAAATTGGCATATCTTTCAAAAATTTTACTTCTCATGCATCTTTATGGAATCGACCTTAGGTTAGTCCTCATGATAATTCAGAAGAAACTAATGTGCACCAGACTTTGCAAGGTGTTCTGTGAATAGAAGCCTAAGAAAATGTATTATGGAGAAGTAGACTTGTAGGACAATAGCAATAGCATTTAGACTTATATACCACTTCACAGGGCTTTACAGACCTCTCTAAGCAGAGTCAGCATATTGGCCCCAACAATCTGGGTCTTCATTTTATTGACCTTGGAAGGATGGAAGGCTGAGTCAATCTTGAAGCAGTCAGGATCAAACTGCTGGCAGTTGGCAGAATTAGCCAGCAATACTGCATTCTAACAACTGCGCCACCACTCAGTTATTAACAAAAATTAATAACAAAATAATAATAAAACAAAAACTTGTGGTTTATATTCAATGACCATAAGATTAAATAAGAAAAGTGGTAGCCAGTATATGCTGTTAAGGGCGAGTGGGTACTGGAAGGATAGGTTTCATTTTATTTCACACCACAAATACAATCATGCACATTTTATTTTAAAAAGTAAAAATGTTCATGGTATTTCTTCTACAATAGTAGACGTCTCTTCTATAATTCATCAGTTTTTTATCGTATTAGATTCCACCACAATTATTGTTTTGCCTCAATTTATTTCATTGTCAAGGTAATAATAGGAAGCCCAATTTTTTTTCTGATTAGCACATCTGCTTCCCATGTCAAGTATAAATGCTTATTAAAAAGAAAGAAAAAAGTTGTTATTCATGGAATAGCATGAATAGATAAGAAAAATTGTAGTGTGCATCTAATGGTGCTAAACAAAAATTACGTCCACTTGTCCTGAACTTTGAGATTAGGAACCTTGTGAATATCTTTGATACAATGCAACTAAGGTCAATTACTAAGAAGTATGATATCAAATCTAATTTGTGTGATTTTTGTTGCTGAAATAAAAATGAGGAAGAGGTAAATCTCCAGATGTTATTCCATACTTGTTCTTCTGATTTATTGACCATACCTGGTTCAAGCTATTGGGAATTGGATTCCCATGATATCCAGAAGGTCACTGATTCTCTGATGTGAACTCTTCTAATGCTTATCTAGAATAAATTAAATACATAAATCATTCTACCAAATTTCTCCCAGCAGATTCTGAAATTTGGAAATGAAAAAAGGGGATTAATAACAGTATATTTCATACTAGTAATTACCCGGCTTCGCCTGGGTATAGTAGTCGCGGCAACTGCCTCTGGCACTGTTGTGTTCCCCCTTCCCTCTACATATTACATATTCCACCCCCACCCACTGACTACGCAGGTCAGGTCTCCTCCGCTCCGCTTCCAGCACCTCCTTCTCTCGCACTTGGCCCCAGAGTTTTGAAAGGGCCAACAATAAAGTTAAGTTTGTTGCTGCCTCCTCCGTCACCACTTGGCACCATCCTTCTGCCTCCTCCATTGCTCTGCCGCTGCCTCCTCCTGATGGGCGCTGCTGGCTTGGATTTGACACCAGGCACAGTGTCACGCTGCTCTCTGGCCCCCTTGTGGCGTCCTTAAGGAAAGAGCTTAAGGCAGGCATGAGGAAAGTCCTGAGGGTTGTCACTTCATGACTATTTTTAGGGGGCACAGACACCTCAACGGCATGTCTGACCCCCACAGTGTTTGTCGCCGGATGGTAAGTTATCTGCGTGCCAAGTTTGGTTGGGATTGGTCCATCCTTTGAAGAGTGTATACAGCACATACATACATACCCATACACATACCCCCCCACACACACTCATATATATATGTGTGTGTGTGTGTGTGTGTGTGTGCTTCTCTGTCTAATGCTTTGATTATTTCATGGTTTCTTCCAAAAAAATGTTGGTCATCATGAATACATCATGAATACTTGCTGAAACTAGTACAAAAGAAAAAAATGACCTTCAAATGCAATAAATTTATCTCACTGTAAAACTAAAAGGCTAAGTGCAAATAGAGAAATATGCTTTCTGGAATTTTTCTGAAGCTTCCAAATATCTTAATGGAAAATAGATCATAGAGATGTTGTAATCTATTGTTATTATTATTACTCCACAAGACAAACTGGCTGCTTGCAAGCAAGTACTGGAAGGACCATAAAATAAACAAAGCCATAGAAAATGAAGAAGCTAAAGTGCTCTGGGACTTTGGAACTCAAAGAGACATGCATCTGCCACATATATTAACAATTGTCAATAAAAAAGACAAAAAAGTCTAGATAATGGACATGAAGAAAGAACTTGGTGGGGTGGTCACAAAACAAAGATCTACAAATAAAAGTAGAACAATTTGTGGCAAAAGAAAGTAGTAATAGACACATTGGATGCAATTCTTTTTTTATTTGTTTGTCAGACATGTACAAGATAACAAGTAAAGTAAATTCCAAAGCATCTGAAGAACTATCACTATGGACAAAATAACCATCAGTCAATTGCAAAAGGCAGGTTTACTTGGAACATCTTACATCCTGAAAATGGTACCTTTAACACCATGAAACAACATCTGCCTGTCCCAGATCCCTGAGAATAAAAATGCCAAATCCAGTCTAAACATCTGTCTGACTATGCAACCAACCACAAAAATACAATCTTATTTGCATTTCAGAAAGACGCCTGTTGACTAGAGACAAATGAACCCATCAAACTGTAAAGTTTTCTATCTACATTAATTCACCTTAAAAAAAAGAATAAAAATATTGTACATGTGTGCATATTTCACAAAACATGTTCTCACTGAATAGATATACCTTAATATGTACTTTATCTTGTATATCTTGTACAATTGTATGTCTTGTATACAATATTTAGAATTATAAAGAAGACTGAAAATGAAGTAAACTGCACTTTCAATATATTATTTAACAGTGGTGTGACAGCAGGTGAAGGATGCTGGAAGTTACAGGACATCAAATCTATTGTATGGGTTTGAGAAACGTAAGTTTGGCCAATTCACATATAAATGCAAATCAGCCATATGCTTCCCAGTTCTAAAACCTAAAAAAAAAAAATTAACACCTTAAAACCGTAAACATTATTTCTAAGAGTTCATGCATACTTTCAGTTTCTTGTACTAGAACAGCATTCATTAAGTTACATATATGGAAAACCCTGAAGTGGCTGTAAGAAATGCAGAAACATTTGTCCTGTGAATAAGCTTCCGTCAGTGCAACTTTGAATGAATTGCCCTTGTTCCTGTAGTGCAGTCTAAAGGGGAACATTAAAGACATTGGCTTCCAAGTTAAAAGAATTGGATTAAGAAACTCGTATGAGATTAATCCTGGTTGTCAAAACACAAAGTTGTTTGATCTTTGTTTCTTAAATAAATTGGTTAAGTTTCAGGTGCGAAGAGGAAAAGGCCCAGAGAAATTAAATATTACCCCTGTGAAAGACAGATGGGTCAAAAATTGAATTGAAGGTTTAAATCGTATTGTGCTGAATGCAACTTTGATGGAAGTGATTTGCACTTACATATGGGACACATTTTTCTTTTCCATGTATTCAGTGATAGAAAAGTATGTTGAGTTTATCCTTTCTTTATTTTTCACAAAATGCATGTTTAAATAAAAGGGTAAACTGTTGATGATCAGGTATCAACACCATAGCATCATAATATTTCCTTGGAATAAATTTGTACTAATACTTGATAATTAATTTGTATAGATCTCATGTTCTGATGAAGGTATTAAAGGTGCAGATAGCATCTACATTTCTCATTAAATATGAAGAAAAAGAGTAACTTCCAGAAGGGTGATGATAAAATATTTGACTAATCTTTTAGTCAATGGCATCTTGATGATTTGCTGTATCTACCATGCAACAACATTACGTACCGTATAAATTACGGTAATTGTGTAATTAAGTGGCAGGGAAGGCAAAAGATCTTCTTTCTTAATCATAGAAGGATAATGCTCTATATTCTGCAAAACAGATCTCAAAGTGTTACCTTTTCCAAAAAGGTCATTGCTAGAACATTTGAGATGGCCTTGTGGGCAGCAAAACAGAATAAAAATTCTAAATTTTTGCTGCCATTTAGTATTCTTCTGAAAATCTGCATTCCATTTATTACTCTTGTAAACTAATACCATTTTAATTACATGTACTGTATTTTTTCAATATTTAAACAAGTTTATTAACATCTTTATGATATTGCTTGTAAGCTATTTAAGAAAAACTATGATCCTGAAAAAATGCTATAAGATGTATGGATGTATGGATGTATGGATGGATATAAAACATTTTAACCAATCACTTTACTTCTTTCATCATTTTATATTCATTCAATTATTTCAGCATACACACATTTTCATAGTCCCATGAACAGAATTCAAGTGGGAGGTAGTCTATTTCTGCAGGATAAGAATCATGCTTCAAAATACAAACTCTTGCAGAGGGCTAGAGATTATAATCTGTATTATGCTGTAAAAGAATTGTAGGATTGGCAGGGCAGCTACCAGCGGTTGAAGATAGTAAAGGAAAGACTTAGACTGTACAGTGAAATTTGGTGCATTTTTCTGCATATGAATATATTCATTGAATCCAACTGAAAACTAACCAGTCTTCTTTTCCACAGAACATTTTACTAAAATCTTAATTTAGGGAAGAATAGTTTGCTGATACTAACATGCTTGCAAAACCATAGCTGAGATGTTAATTTCATATAGAGTCTAAAATCCATTATTCCAAACCCATACTAAGTTACTTCTAAATGAATCATTATCTCTTCTTATTCAGGTTCGGGTGTTTGCTTATCTATTCAAAGGTCTGTGAATAAGAACATAGCGCAAAGTGAATAGATAATTGCACTTTGTAATGTGACATTAATTACATTTTTACTTCTACCTGTGGTTCTCTTTGTTGGAATTACAAGGGTGGCATCGTGCCCACCTTAAGCAACAGCACTACCAGGATGCCAAGAGGTTTCAATCACAAAGTTCTTTATTTAGCGTAACATTATAATAAGCAATAAGGAAGCATAGGTTAGGAACAGGCAATAAGGGACATTGGAACAGGAATACAAGTATAGCAGAATGGGAGACATATTTATACTGTTCTAGAGAGTGGGAGTAAAGGATGTCACATGGCTTGGTAACAGGGCTAATGACATCAACAGGATAGTGTTCTCAGGAAAGGGTATAATTATCTTGGAGACAAGCAGTCTACTATAGCATGGGAAGATAATCACACCTGGGAAATGTGTGGGAGGCAATCTATGCAAGGTTTACTACGGATGTGTAAATATACAACACAATAATATTCAACAAAAGGGATGGGGTTTGGATGACAATGTGACCACGTCATTTTGCTTGTTTTGACATACACCACCCAGATACTATATTTTGGAGGCTGAATTCCCACCAGTTTTTGGAGGTGCCAAGTTGCGAGGGGTCTTGCAAGTGAATCATGTTCATTCCAGCATTTTTATAAATTTAGTATTAAAAATTTTTTAACTGATTGTTTGGATTAAAAGTACAGAAAGTTCTTGAAGAGCAGTGGTAGGTTCAGAAGCATGTAAATACAAACATAGCAATATCATTTAGACTTATATACCACTTCATAGTGCTTTATAGCACTCTCTAAATGGTTTACAGTGTCAGCATACTGCCCCCAACAATCTGGGTCCTCATTTTACCGACCTTGAAAGGATGGAAGTCAGAGTCAACCTTGACTCAGTCAGAATCAAACTCCTGGCAGTAGCCTGCAATACTACATTCTAACCACATAAATCTATCTATTAGGGAGATGAGTAGCATATAAATAAAATAAACTAGATAAATAAATAAAATGTATGATCTTTTCAGAAATATTTATTGGACCAAATAAAAATGTGTAAAAGCAGCCATCTCCTGCAGTAAAAACAGATACACTCCTTCTTAATTAAATTAACAGTTTATATTATAAATGCTCTGTGTGTTCATCGTTGTGATTCATCAGATCTACCATCCTGCTTCACTGTACCTCTGAGCCAGTCCCTGCCTTGCCCACTTTTTCACAAAAAGTTTGGCAGTGAAGGAGGAGAAGGAAATGTAGGTGTCCCTTTTGTCCCCCTTTCTTTTCACATAGTTATAGTTACAGTTATTTTCAAATCAATCTTTCAGAAGCTGTAAGTCTCCTTATAGGTTTTTACCTTACCACATAAGAGTAACAGAATTACAGGGTGCAACTCTTATACAACCTTTACAATTTAAACTGGGTGGTTTTGTCTAATGCTTAGATGGACATCACCAGGAAATTTCAGGGCTTCCTAGAGTAAGATTTTAATAATAATAATAATAATAATAATAATAATAATAAGAATAATAATAATAATAATCATAATATAACATGACGATTGCAAACAACTTTTATTTTGTTTTAAGAAAACTACATGGAAATATCAATGTAGTTATGAGAAAATAAGCTCGCTTGAGGGAAATTTTATTTACTGTTCACCTATCTTGTTATGCAAATTGGTTGCATACACCCTTCTGACTCTGGAATTGTTTTCACATAGCATAGCATTCGGTGATGAACAAGCTGCCCATCCCAATTCAAAAGAATTCAATTTGCAGATATGTCAGAGAGTGTAGATAATTCTTGTAGGAATTTTTTTTTTTTTCCAACTGTGAGTTTCTTTCTGAAATTGGCTTAAAATTGTCTATATCTTACTAGGCTATATCATTAAACTAAAGATAATTCTTCACTACTTGACACTTATTCCATTCCATTTATCATTTTACCTCCTCTTCTTGTTAAGAATTGTTTAATCTGCGTCATTTGGACATATATTGGCAACA
>JANHJO010044579.1:0-18081 GCA_032468235.1 Pseudoxyrhopus heterurus
AGTATAAGCCGAGGGTGGTTTTTTCAGCCCGTTTTGAGGGCTGAAAAACTCGGCTTATACTCGAGTATATACGGTAAGTCCTTTAGGTACACAACTCTAACTGTAAATGCCAGTTTAAACTCTAAATGATGCTGCATCAGCATAATTTATAATAGTTCATTATTTTTTAATATAAGTGTGAGCTACTAAGCACTTAATGTTTATTTTCAGTTTTTGTTAATATACTTTTCATTGTTACTTTTTCATATATTTTAATTAAATCTTATAATTTTGACTGGTGGTTGAATGACTCTTCTTTCATACTTAAGGGATAGCTTGCTATTTCTACTAGGCTAAATTATTTGTAAAATCCTATTCAAAAATGCCTCTGTCTACTTGTTATATTAATTCCACCAAAATTAAAGTGGTTCTCATTAAAGTGACATATATTCTGTATACGTATAAAATACATTCAGATCCCAATAAAGTGACATATATTCTGTTCCCATTTAATTACAGTACTAATTTGTGCATTGTATCAACCTATTTATTTCAGAAAAATAGTTGAGATAAATATCATACCTCAACTAAAAGGATTACATTCTATGGAACTGTGCTTCACTGAGATTGTGTGTTCATTTTTTCCATTTTTTTTCTGTTCCTTGATATATAAATGAAACCACAATATTTAATTATCATTTAAGATTACAAAATAATTAAATGTGTACCTGTATTTTCCTCTCTTGGGAAACACTAACTAGTTTCAGAATCTGAACATTGCTCTGTATAAGTTTAAGATTTTTATATGCATAAAGATATAGTTTGTGGAATCTTCCTTTTATTAATCCTAGACAAAATTACCTAGTCATATTTGATATCATCAACCAGCTACTGGTCATTCAGGATAGCCACATTCCCCTAAAATGGATACATCCCAGATTTGTAGTTATTAGGTCCTAAAATACTCAAAAATAGTATTGTAGGCTAGACAAATCTGGAAGTTTCAAGGAGAAACTCCATTACAGTCTGGCCATCCAATTATTTCAAGAACAAGTAAGATTATATAAGTACACATTGTGTATATATATATATATACACATACATGATATCTTAGGCTAAATACATTCCTTTTAAGTGATTTTCAAACTATAATATAGGCATCTGTAAATATATTCTCATGTTTCCACCAAGGGAATCATGATGAGATTATGGAAAGAATATGAGTTGTAGTTGTACACACTATGATTATAACAGAATAAAATAGAATATTTTAATACAGACTCAAAGACTCATAGAGTTAGAAGGCTATTTAGAGATCAGTTTTCAGTGCAAGAATCCAAATTAAAGGATCCCAGACAGATAATAATTAGCGTTCATTTAACAGGTCCTGGGAGGACTACTTTATAATCTTTCTGAGCGTCTGGTTCTACTACAGACCTGCTTTAATATTATTACAAAGTTTCTTTCAGGATTCAAATAGAATCTCTATTTCTATATTTTCAACTCACTGCTCACTTTCCTGCAGTCTGGAACAAGTCTATCATGTAATCTAGAACATTGACTGTCGTCTTCTTTTATGTGATAACCTTTCAGGTACTTTAAACAGTGTTTCAGTTGTGTTTTCTCAGAACTAAACATACAGAGCTCCTAAACATATAATATCTCTTCACAGAATTTAGTTTGTAGTCCATTAATCAACCACATGGCCTTTCTCTGAACTTCTTAAAGCTTCTCCGATTCCTGTTTAAATTGCAGTGCCCCAAACTGGTCACTATAATTGAGATGGGGTCTGACCCAGGTAGAATAAAATGGAATGAATTTTTCCCATGCATTGGAAATGATACTTCATTTGATTATTCATTTGCATTCTTTGTAACCGTGTTATACTACTGGCTTAAATTTAGTTTGCAATCAACTGTTTTTCCAAGGTTCATAAACATTTCTACCAAGCCAGATATCTCCTATCTGTATGTATTTATGTAGCAAGTGAAGAATTTTTGGGCTGTTCACTCTTAAATTTTAGTGTTACATTCAGCTCATTTCATCCCATTGATACTGTTTTGAATTTTATTTCTGTTTTCTAAGATATTAATTATCCCACCCAATTCTCTCCCATCATCAATTAGAGAAAAAAAATGAGCAGTGGAAGACATAGATCCATGTGGCATTTGGTATGATATATTTCTCAGATTTGATGAACTATTGATGAGTTCTCTTTAATAGTTTTTGAATTATCTATGTTACTATTTATTTAGCTGTGATTTATGAAAATAAATTAGTCATTAAGTGCCAGAAGATTAAAGCATTCCCATACACTATTATTACATTATTTATTGATAAATCTCTATTTTGAAAATGATTAAAAATGTCATAACTTTACACAGATTGGGTTAAAGCAGAGATAACCAAGATACCATCAGAAGACAATATAGGATTGAACTATGGAGTCCTTGTTACATTCTGAGCTTTGCTGTTTTCTTGCTAATCTGATTAGGTTACATTTTCCTGCAGTGCAGTGAAAACGTTAGTTACCTAACTGGATAATAAAATATCTGCAAGAAAACAGCCAAGTTCAGGGAGCACCAATGACCACACCAATTATCAAGATATCCAATCATGGGCTACATAATTGCATCTCATCCTATTTTTGGGTAGAAACCAAATTTACTAATGGATTCTGCTCCCGAGGCATTAAGCGCCAATTTTATGTCATAGGTTGATAAATAAATTATTCACTGTACCAAAATAATTTTATAATCTGCTAAGATATTGGTAACACATTAAGAAGTGATATATCTGGTGGCTAGAAAGCTGACACAGCCTGTCGCTGTGTTCATAAACATGCAGATATTATTCCCACTTCTATAACCAGCAAAACACTATGGCTGAACAGTCAGAGACAACAGGGAACTGTATGTGAAATAGTCATATAAACCAGGAGCATGCATTCATTGTAAAATTCAAAGTTAAGTGTTCTGTTGAAAATATACCTTTTTTTAGTGTTTTGCACAGCTGAATTAGCTACTAATTTACAGTTTTGCTTTCTTCCCTCTTCATTTTTTTTCCTCACTTTTACTTTTAGAATCCTGAGAAGTCTAATCATGCATGTCACCAAACCATACTGTAGATTATTCATTCATGTAAAAAAGTATGACTCTTCCATTTTTTTCATCATATTTTGGGTACAAACTTGGTTGTCCTCTATATTGCAAAGATCTGTAGCTACTCTTGTGTTTTAGATGTCTATGGAGATTCTCAGTCCTTCAGATCATGGTTGTCTCAAAGGCGTTTTTCAAAAGGCAACTGAACTTTCTTGGTTTTCTTCCTTGAAAAGTTTTGCTTCTCATCTAAGAGGCGTCTTCAGTTCTGGATGAATGGTAAGGGAATGTGTTTTATGTCTTACGTTTTAAATTTCATGGAACTACTGTAGATTCAAAGAGGTACTTTTTTGTATTTTTAAAACTAGAAATGATTTCAGTGGGTGCAATCTTCAGAAAGTCCAAAGACATAGTCTACATAGTCTAAATTCATACTATTTTTCCCAACAGAAGCTAGCCAGATACCTAAGAGAAACACATGAATGTCTAGTCTGGGCTACTAAGGTTCAGAATTATATCCCTTGAAGACATGTATGTATGATTTAGCACTCATATCTAATTGTAAATGATTGCTTGACCTGCCATAAATTTTGTCCTATACATTTAAAAAAAAAAAGCTCAAGGTTAAAGCAAGAATGTTCTTGAGATAATCATCACATCTCAAACATAAGAAAGGCAACTACCCTTTTCACCTTCTTAAAATTGTGTCTTCCTTTAAAACTATCTATAGCATAATAGATTTTCTGTATAAGAAGGAAAAAAACTGTTTACAGTGTTTTGGGGTTAAGAATTGCACAGTTGTCACTCCTTTTATTATTGACATTAAGACTTAGTTTAACAGATTTGTCTATTTACTATTATGCAGGCTTGCAACTATATAAATAATAAATTAATATTGCATTTATGGAATACTACAATGTTTATTTGAAATAAGATATGTTGTCTACTATGTAAAGAAAAGCATTGAATTATAAGCCAAATACCCAGAAATTTCCAGGTGAGAAACAGTTTTCTAAGTTACATGGGGAACAAATGACTATAACCTTAGTAATTAATCATTTAATCAACCTACGCCCTGTTTTATTGCACCTTATTGCTAAAGTTTGTCTTAGAAATTTATTTTCCCTCTTTTTTTCTTTCTGTTTATCTTTACTTTACTTTTTGGTGGCAATAATATTTTTAAATTAGGTACAGTTGTTTGCAAATTTCAAACAAGATGAGATCCATAATTATTTTAATTACCAATATGAAACGGTTTGTAAGCAAACAAGAGCATTGCCAATGTGCCAAGGACTAAGATACTTGATACTTTCAATTAATAAGGTAATGTGTGGTATGTTAATTGTATCTCAAAAGCTTTTCAGATCCTTTAAATGGACACAAAATGGAAATATTTCCTTATGTAAGGAAAAGGAAGTAATTGCACAGTATGGGTCCAAGATTTGCTGAAGACACTGAATGGTTAATGAAGCCTCTGAGCTACTTCCAGATCCAGGACAAAGAAAGCTATAGTTCTTTCTTATCAGCAGATGTTCTTTCATATTGTATATCAGGCTGGCTTGATTAAATTAGCCCGTAAAGGTCAAATGAAATATGTCTTCCCATTTCTATTCTGATTTTTTCTGACAATTCCTGATAGACCTGATAATAAATGGGAGTTGTCCACAATAACTGTAAAGTTTCTTATATTTGGAATTACATCAGCTCATAGGAACACTTACCTTACTTTGCTGTAAAATTATTTCACAAGAGTCTTTTGTTTAATGTGTACTTGCACCATTGCATTATAGTTTCTGTATTTTCATGGTGACCTTAGCAGTATGAAAGTTGGATCATAGTGCCCTGTCTTCAGGCTCATTTTAAAAGGAATGAAGTTTTCAGTAGAGATATCTTGAAAAGGAAACCAATAGTTTGCCTTACATTAACTTCAAAGCTCATGTCTTTCTTTGTATACATGTAACCTCATCGTGTTTGTTAATTTACTCACCAAAGCCCATATGTTCAGCAGTGGTTAACAGGGTTAAGTCAGTCCCATGGAATTCCTGAGCAAAGCATATAATTCCAAACATGTCTAAATTTATGTTCAGTTTCTTTCATTTTGCAATTTAGTAGAATTTCCCCATAAAAATAATACACAAAATAGCCAAACAGATACTATGTGTTTTTGTCTTGGAAATTATTTTCTCTCACCTATTCCAAGCTGCCTTTAAAGTAGTACCACTACTATCCCGATACTTTTCCTGGAGGAAATAAATTTTAATTTGGAATGGTCCAATTTCTATCAGGCAAAACATCTTATAGGAAAGATAGAGAAGCTACTTTTCCCTTGTACTTCATTTTGCCAGAATAAAAAAGCATGAAGGTACCAACCACAGAAAAAGGAAAGATTGAAGCTAGATGGGCATCTTAAAACTGTTCTTTTAGGTATTTCAAAATCCACTTCAAAAGGTACTTCAAAAAACCTATTGGCAATCAAGTCATGTGATGGCCTCCCCAGACACCAGTTCGGACAATGAGGAACAGCCAGTCCCAGGGACTTTGAAGGTGGGGAGCAAACCTCTCAGAGCAGCACCAGTAAGTTGCCAACAGCTCCAAGCCAGGCGTGGAGAGGCCAGGCTCAGTGAAGAGGTTGGTGGAGGGGTGACCAGATAAACAGCCAACTGATAGAGGAAAAGGAGAGGCACAGCTGCAGCTGATGACACCAGAGGCCCATGAGAAGAGCAGGCCAGAGAAGGTGCACAGCTGCAGCTGGCCAGAGGGGATGTGGAGGAATTGTCTCCGCCACCGAATCCACAAATGTGCAGGGCTGAGAGGAGGCAGGCTCAACAAAGGTCAGTGAGGCTCTTTGCGAGGTGGCAGCCTCACCCCTCTGATGAGCTATACCGGTCAATGGCTATTTAACCCAGTACGTGGAGCACAGTGTCACTGGGAACAACTTATCAGTTTCTTGCAGTGCATTCATTCAGCCATTGTGATTCTTGCCATGGATTTAAATCTTGACTCTGCTGCTGGACTTGTTGTTTTTGTACTTTGTACTTGCTTCTTCAACCTTTGACTTGGATTTTGGTTTTAGTTATTTATACTCGGATAGTGAACTTGTCTTTGTACTCTGAACCTGATGAGGGGACTTTATAGGCTTGCTCTGCATTTCCAGATGGGAGAATTGGATTGATGAAGTTTGCACTAGTTCCTGGGGGCAGGAGGATTGAATACTGAGAGTAATATTTGGAGTTGATGAAACCCTATAAAAACTTCAACCTTTGGTGTGTGTGTGTGTGTATGTGGAGCAAAACAGGATACATTCTTTAATAATGATTTTTAATCATGCTGTATGTTATTTTTCAACTTTAAGAAGAAATTAACTTTAAAATGGATTATTGAAGAATAAACCTGAAGAACAACTTGGCTCCAGTTGAATTTGGACATTTAAAAAAATAAAACTTTAGAACAGGACCAAGGTATTAATTTCCTTTCAGATTACATTGACATAGGAGAGAAGCACAGTAATAAAGCACTTTTTTCAGCTTTATCTCACATATCATCATGTAGGGCTATGTAAAGGATACTTACCTGAGATTCAGGAAAGCTGCAACAATAGTCAATAATTCAGAAAATGATAGTGGTAGTACCAAGCTATCATGTCTACCACTTGAAGATAACATAACACAGAAGATCAGATAAAAAGCTTCTTAAACCCTTGTTCTCTTATTTCAAGGGACCTTTGTCTCCTGGTAATCAATATGTGCAGAACTAAGCTTGATAGACCAATGGTTTGACAAAGAGTATGTCTTATTTCTATTCATCCAGTCATCACAAACAGTGTGAAATCAACCTGTGATTGACTTTACTTCTTCAGTTCTCAAAATGTTGATAACAAACAGAACCCCATAAGCCAATCAAAAAATCACAATTTAATTGGCACATCTCCTTCTGGGGAGGAACCAAGGTAGAAGGGGTCACAAAAATCCCACCATTTCTCTCCAAGAAAAATGAAGATAAAATGATAGTTGCAGCCCTTCTCCCATAGCATGTAATAAGGGGAAATTATTTGGAAATGGAATGCCCACAAGTGTTACAAACCCATAGCATTTCAAAGCAAATAATAGCTTGTTTCAATTTCAAATAAACTGCATCAGAGTGTAACAGTTTGTGAAAATGGCCTTGAGTGACTCGAGTGGAAGAGGTAGGAAACAGACAAGAGCTGGGGGGGGCAGTGGTTTCACAATCGGAGGAAGTAACTTAGGAAGAACCTGCCCTAATTGATCAGGTGGTTAAAAGTGGCAGTAGGAAGTTTGTAGCTTCCAACTTGCAAAATTGATGTCAGCCCTTCCAGGTAAACCAGACAAGAAACATGACTAAATGAGCTAATTTTACTTTACTGTAAGGCTACATTAACAGAATCTTGCAAGTCTGAAGATACAAACTTCCCGCTGGCACTTAACAGCCTGATTAATAATGGTGGGGCCTTCCTACAATATGTATTTTCTTCTGATTATTAAGCAACTAAGAGTTTCCCTTCTCATTTTCTTGGTAGCATCTCTTCCCTTCAATCTTCAAGATCATTCCCACATACCATTACAAGACCCAGCACAAAAAAAATCTCCAGTTCTCAAAACAACAATATTAGCAATAGTGTTGATGAGCAATATTGAGACAAGGTTGAAGTAGACTCCAGATTAGAATGGAAAGGACACAAAGATGCTTCTCCAAAAGGCAACTGAACTTTCTTGGTTTTTCCATGATAACATTTCACTTCTCTCCCAATGAGCTTCTTCTTGGATGAGAAGTGAAACGTTTTCAAAGAAAAAAACCAAGAAAATCTAGTTGCCTTTTGGGAAAGCATCTTTGGGACAACCATGACCTGCATGATTGAGAAACTCCATAGGTAAAGAACACAAAGATTTTTCCTCATTCTTCTACTTTTTTATGATAAAATATCATATATACTTTGTCTGATGAACAACAGTGTTTTTTGAAAATCCAATGATGTATCAATACAAGCTCACAAAATTCATCACCAAAAGCAGTAAGTGCTTAGCAAGTTTCCGTAGCTGTTTATTCATTATAAATAGTAAATATTTACTGCGTATTTTTAATATGAGATTTTTTTTGTTTTTACAACACATGTTGTTGATAGAGAATGTAACATAAAGATAGTATTTTGTTCAATCACTCTTTAAGACCAATGTGTGAACTAAAGTTTGCAGGATATCCTAGTCCTACTAATTTATTAATTTCATTGAACTGAATGCTAAAAGGAATGAATTTGTGCCCTACCTCACTCGTCATTCCAAGAATAAAGAAAAATAAATAACACTGTCTGCCATCTTCCTGTCCCTCCTAACATTTCAAAAGACATTTATTGACATTTGGAAATGTCACAACATAAAATGTATGTAAACCTTGGTTTCCACTGAATTATATAAGATGCAATTGTATAATTTAAAATTACATGACAACTACAGAGACATAGTGATTTATGCCCTGTATTTTCTAGAAATAATGTAAACATAAGCATTTTAAATGTAGCATTTTCCCCCAAAAGTCCCTTTTGATCTAATAAAATGGAGATCATTGAAGCAAACTGTGACACCTCTATATACTAAAAGAGTGAAATATGCATTGTAAAAATAAAAGTACTTGGAAAAAATATAATTTTGATTCTATATATAACGCCTTGGATGCAGCCAAAGCTTGGTGAGGTACGCCATATTGCACATTGTTAAGCAGTCATAGAAATTAAAGTTATTCTGTATTTTTGTTTGTTTCTTTCAGGAGGTAACATGGACTAGGAAAATTTCAAACACAAACAATCTTGCAAAACTTTTCTTCATGTTACAAAATATGTCATTTGCTATTATGAAGAAAAGTCCTTTTGTATGTGACACTGAGCAACAACAGGATTACAAAAACAAGAAGATAACCAATAACTTATTTGTGGAAGTCTTCAAACATCTAGTCTAGCATCCTACAGACTTTAACATTTCCTTTCAAGGTCATTTTCCAGTGTGTTAAACAAGGTTCTTCAGCACATGCTTTGCAAACTGGGCACTGACAAAAGTCGGCACTGAAAGTTTCAAAAAAAATGTTCCAATTTTGCCTCACTCAGACACAATGTCCAAGTTAATCCATGTGTCTTCATCAATCTAAAAATGGAATGCTTACTTCAGCCCAGCAGTGTGAAAACTTCTATTATTCTTATTTGTTCTTAGCCAATGCCATGGTGAACTGAACTGTTTTATTTGTGGTACTGTTTCTGGTCTTTGTTTTCTGAGCTACTTTGCCCAACATGTTCAAACACCTTATTGAAAAGCACTGATGAGAAAAGAATAGTCCCAGTTATCACTAGTACGATCTCTGCATTCTGGGCCTCATTTTGGTGAGAAGATTGCTCCATTCCAAATACTGGACTGAGACCAGGACCAAGGCCAACTTTAATGTGAAATGGACCATTCACTTATGCAATATCTGGCTTCAGATAATGAAAGGCACCTGTAAAAAGAAAAAAAAGAAAGAAGAAGCATAATAAGCTTTTAAAGTCGTGCTGTGACAACCCCACAGCAAGGGGCAGTGTCAACTACAGGTTGACATTGTCATATTTAATACTAATATATCAAAGGAAAGGGACTAATATGCTTATTCTTAGACAAGTTTGACAAAACTCTATGTATCTGGGATTATATACTATAATGATTCTTGAGCTGACCTCATTAAGAACATGTGTTTCTAATAGTGGAATGCCAGTGGTTATTTCATTTTGGACAACCCCTCTGTTTTACCTAATGGCAATCAGGTTTCATGTCTCAACAATTAATAACATCAAGATGTTGTTGACATCACTTTAGAAAATAATTATGCAGCAGAAATGTTGCTGAAATAATCTACTGTCATAGCAGCAAATGCATCTATCTCTCCAATAGGAGAGATATATTTATTATTAAATATAATGTGTATCAAATATATCTATTTTACTTACGTGCATGCATTTTGTGGTTTTGAGAAGCATCATGACCCCATCAAGTTTTAATCGAATTTGGTTTTTTAAAAGTACCAAGTTTTTCATATCTCTCAAAACTTACATTTCAGTACAATGGTGTAATTCTTATTGCTATATACCACAGACTTTACTATAAGATCTGGCTACCCATCAGATTTTGCTGAAAAAGATATCACTTTCCTTCCTTTCTCCTAGACATTGCTGGATTACATTTTTAATCCCCCATACGGTATAGAAGGCTGCTTAGGAAATAGCAAGGTCACTGAAAATACAGTAGTTTGCTCATACACACAACATCCTCAAAATCATCAAGAGATACATCAAGTCAGTCTTCCCCAACTAGGTGTCCTATAGATATCCTGAATGGCCTCCATCATGACAGCTAGCCTAGTCAACATTACCTAGGAATATACTAGCTAGAACTAATAACTGTTCATCCAGGTTATTTCAATGTGGCCAAGGTAGGAAAGGAATGATTAAGGTATTGCATCCACTGTGGTGCAAACCAGTATAAGTGCAACTTTATTGATCTGGCTAAAGGCTACACTATGAGTGTCCATGGGGGAAGAGGGAAAGGGAGGCTAATGACAATACATGAGTGACAATGTAATCACACAAGCACCTTGAATAAATACTTGTTAAGAAAGATATCCTGACACAAATATGTAATCACACTATTTACACAATTATGTCATTATCTATGTCATCATTTTGGCACCATCAGGTTTCCTGCTGATGTTGCTAGGTTGAACTATACTTATCTGATCATCACCATTTACAGTACAAAGAACTCAGCATCTAAATAGAGTTATCAGTCCAGAACTAATCTCCTGCAGGTTTATGACTAAATATTTTTCATAAATTGGTCCAACCTTTTGTCTAACTGCTTAAGGCAGTATGCACAGTTCTCCTGCCTCCAATTTTACCTCAACAATAGTGAGTTTGTTGGGGCAGACAATCTAATTCTACAACTCAGTTAGCTTGCCCAACCAAGGATAATTTTGAACTTGGTTCTTCCCAGTACAAACCAGCACCTTAATTGTTATGCAATTAATGACTGCTCATTGTTTGAATAAGATTTTTAATTGGTTTTAAAAAAACCTCACCAGAATCTATGATGAAGACATAGATTCCAGGAACACACATACATTGTTGATGACTTAATACTCACTTTGTCCATATTGCCCATACTGATAGCCTGGGACAGGATCCATACTGTAACCGGTAGTGCTGTAAGTTGGTGGGCAGTATGACTGAGATGTCGGCAGGCTATCTAAACTTTTCATATGATCTAGCCTTTGACTACAGCTTGCAGACACTGTGGTGGTTGGCTCTAAACCCCCAGTTAATGGTGACAAGGCATAGTCAGTTTGGGGTTGGTGAGGGACTCCTCCATGGTTAGTTAAGAGGCCCATTACCTAAAATAAAAAAGAAAGGGAGAGAAGATGAGGTTATAAGCTATATCTGAATCAATCCACAAATTACTTTATTATTTCTATATCTGTTACTTGGTTTCTGTTCTTTGATTCCAAAAAGAAATAGACACGTTACACAAATTTTGGTAATAACATATAACTGGCATTCTATTCTAATATACAAACATTCTGTGTTTTACCTGGAAAATCTCTAATGTGTGATTTCTAATGTGTGATCATAATGATATCTTTTATATGTAACATGTTTTCACCATGATTATTTTTAAAGTACTAATATTCTATAATGTTAGTTCTTTAAAATCGTATTGTTCTATTATTGTTCTATTTATGTTCTGTAAAAAAGAAGCAACAATTGTTTAACTGGAGGAATCTTGTTTTCCCATTAAAGAGTATGTATTGCTTTCCGGTCACATGGTAACAGATGCCCAAGCTGTGAAAAACAATGTGTGTCCTGATTAACATCAATATTGTACATATTATAACACAGATACAAACCTCTCCAATATTTTATGTTCTTACACAACAAAGAAAGAGCAAACACAGCCGTTCTGGCCCCACTCTTTTGTTTCCCATCCCTGCCTGTTACCTTCTGTTGCAGGCAAAGACGCTTGTCTGCTGCCAATGACATCCTTTAAAATGATACACAGGGCAAAGCACAGTAATACCAGCAAAGAAAAGACAGCACCAAATCTAAACTACAATTTTCTTTAAACTTGATTGAGAAATTATGGCTTTAAATTTACAAGGGAAACTAAAACCAGTTGCAAGATCAAAGATAGTTAAAAGAACTAGAAATGCCCTGTGGAGGTTCAAAGAGAGATGTGTTTGGTTTGGTTGTTTTAATCAACAGCCTCCCAAACATTTAAGCAACAAAAGTCATTAGCTGTAGTGTATTTTTATTACTCTTGAACATTGAAATGAAAATCCTTTTCTTTAAATCTCTGATGTGCACTGCAAGTCCTGCGTAATGCAAAATACTCACTCACACACACAACATACAGTATATAAACTTACAGTGTGCGTACACGCACACACACAAATATATATATATACATATGTATGTATGTATGTATGTAAAGAAATAGATTATAATATGTTATGTTGTGTTATGTTGTGTTGTGATGTGATGTGATGTTAACATTGCATTGTATTATATTAATCATGTTATTGAACATGCACCACAGCACTTCTTAAACTTTTCAAAACCATGAGACATTTTTATTTTTATATTAATGAGGAACACCTATGATTTTAGAATAGCGTGTTCTGCAGAAAGCATGAGCGTATGAATTTCTCAAAAATAATTGAATTGTCTACCTTCTTGAGCACTCTAGCAAGTTTACAATACAATGTTAAAAACATCCATAAAATTATTGAATCTTTTTTTTTAACCTCTAAAAATGTATTGCTATCTTTTTAACAGAACCCTCCCCCACCCCCAAGAAAAAGCCCTGTAGAAGAGGAATATCTTCAGCTGCCTTATTAAAGAACAAAAAGTGGGTGTCTTCAACTGATCAGTTAATTTACAATATGTGGTTATGAGCAAGGATACTGTTTTCTGGGTTTCCATTGCCATAGTCTCTCTAGGGATATCTGTAGCAGCTTCTATAGATAGCCAGATTCTGTAGAGTGGACAGATTTTATCTGGAGAAGAATCTTGAAGGTGATGGGGCTAACATTACCATAGCTCTAGTTTCTCTGAAGCTATAGAAACATAGTTAGCAGATGTTATAGACAATGATACAGGCATTTTTTCTTATATAGGAAGTTAGATCCACACTAAGTAGATCAAATTTTCAGTTAGACTCTTCACTGTAAATGAAAATCACCAGACTCCACTCAATGGCTACAGCCTTACTAAACTTGGAATAAATCCCTTTATAAACTCGCTGGAATTTTGTGAGTTGCCCCATACAGACTTTTGCATTACATGATATAAATGCAAGCAGCTGGTACACAACTTCAAAGTCCAGTGATTCCCCCCAAAAGAATCAAAGTAATCTACAAATGCTGTTTACTCTCTTTTTTAAAAAAACAAAATAAAACAAACAATAACAAAACCCCATCCCAAATGTTGCAAGACTGTTAATATTCAATAGTTGTAGTAAATGAATTTGGAAAACAGCTGTTAAATTGATAAATTCCATTTACTGCTTTCAATAATTAGATTTAGTTGTTTTTTTAAAACAATTACATCAATTCCCACAGTTGATACACTGGAAGAGAAAAGAACAGGGTTTTACTATTTTGGCTCTGCAGAGCTTGGGAATGGGGTTGTGTTAAAAACCCAGGAACATATTTTCAGAGATTTTTAAACATTGTTATACATTTTATGGGTGTTTTTAATATACTATTGTTAACATGCTTTACTTGCTCAAACAGCAGAATGCAAATAATTGCAATTAAATAAATTCACATTTTCCCCCAAATTTAATTCTGCAGTAAATTATCATAACTGTACAATGTTAAGCTCAGGAATATACCACAATTTTTAGGATGTCAAATTTTGCTGACTAAAACTAATTTTATAAAAAGCTAATTTTTTACTAAAATATCAAGCAGAAATTACATTTTCAATCCATGATTTTTGAATAAATCTGGAGTTCTGCCTGTTATTGTGTTGCCTTTCTATATGCCAGTATTTCTTTGAGTAGTGTTGAGTGGTATTTTGGTCCATAATATCTGTGGGGTAGAGTAAAATTATGCTTCCCAAGACTTCATTCAATTTATCAAGATGTTATGATGGCCCTCTTTTCCGTTCTAAGCTTTTGTAGTATTTGTAATTCATATTTCATTTGTAACAGGATTATTCATCTACAAATTCTCAACAATCATTGTAAAATTTGCTTCCATCTTGTCTAAACTTAATAAAAACATAAGCAGATTAAATTAAATCAAATTAAGTTTTTAATCATCATTATCAAATATAGGTGTTATGCAGTGCTTCCCTATCTTTGAGGATGAAAAAAGCAACAGCGCTACTAAAATTGTTGTTTCAGAAATATCTTCAGAGGCTTTCAGAATTGTGCTGCAATTGATTAGCATCTAAATAATTAGATTTTGGGACCATTCTCTTTGAAAGTCGTAAGGAAAGTTGCCTAAAGGCAGAAACTCTGCCTTGTGATATGTGTCATGACCTTATAGCACGGGAACAAGGAGTGACTGAAAGGGCACTGTTGGCTTTCACCTAACTCTTGGGCTAATAGAGAACTTATTCTGAGACACATTTAAAAGTTTGTTTTCCAAAGGGATAAATAATATATGCTTCCTCGATGAAGTATCTTCCAATGGCACCTGTAGCTTTCTTCTTTCCCATCCCAACTGGTGTAGCATACAAAAAGATATTTACAGTTACTGCGTTTTCTAGTGATATAAATTCAACTGTAACCGATTTTTTTCCCTAAAATTCTGCCTTTTCTGGAAATAAAATATCATTGCAGTTTAGATTATTGCTAGTTTACAAATAGGTGAAAGTGATAAAAATTGGTGTCCTCAAGTTTGACTCCTAGTGAAAGCATCCATGTGGTTTTCCTGGCAGTGTTTTGCCACTGCCTTGTTGCGAGATTAAGTTATCTATTTATTTGGTTCCAAATCTGGTCAAAAGTCTTAGCCTTCTGAGATAGTCACCCATCCAAGTACTAACTAGGATAAAGTTCACTTCGCGTAGCTTCTATGGTCATTCAAAGCCATCTAAGTGTTGCCACCTATTGAGATTTGTAACAAGGAAAAATGAACTGGGGGGTTTGTTTGTTTGTTTGTTAAATTTATTTGCAACCGATCTCGCCATGGGGCTACTCGAGGCTGCTTGACATGATTCCCAAGGTTTTTGCTGGTGCTGTGGTTGGTTTCCTTTAAAAAGTTGTATTGTTGAAAAACAAGCAACTTCTGCATTCATTATATTAAAGTGTTATTTTAGAAAATCTGATAAAAGATCATATTATTTTGAAGTTCTTTTAAGGCACCATTGTTTTATGTAGATTATATGCATCATACATTTTATTGTTAGTCCTTTGAACTTCCAACAATGAACGAAAAAGGGAAACAAATATGAAATAAATATATTCATGTGTTAGCTGTTTGGAATATGGAGTCATTCCTGTTAACTGCTTAAAAAAGAAAGAGAAAAAAATTCAGAAGTTCAACCTAACATGGAGTTTATTTTTTTCCTTGAGAGACTTCATTCAGTTTTTGTTTACATATCTACGTAAATTTCAGCTTAATCAAATGTATTATTAAATTGGATTCTACTCAAATTAGATAAAAAGTGAAAACTTTGCCCCTTTAAATCAAACATCAAGTGATTTATGCCACATTTTTATGTAACCGAAGCAAAAAGGTAAAATGAAATCTTTCCAGTGCAACAGCAATTTTTCTTCATAGAGAATACTTATACATTTATTTTTTATTAATTACATCCACTGACTCATAAATATCTAGCAAGGAGTTACAAAATATAAAACAATTCAATAGTGAAGCAAGATATCACAAATAATGAAAATGAAATATAGCATGAATACTGAAAATAAACATTAAACATGCAGAATTAAAGTCCTGATTGTACAGAAACATCTAGGTACATTCAAATAATGAATACCAAGTTACTGATTTTGAAAGAAGTTTCCACAATTGAGGTGCTGTTGATAGAGCGCCACTCTAGAGAGTTGGACATGTATCTGAACTCTCATATAATGCTGGGAAGGAAATATCAGATGTCTTTAATTAGTGCACAATTTCTGACTTCATGTAAGTAGTATGACTCAGCATATTAATTAATTAATTGAATAAATAAATAAATATGTGCTACTGGTGCACAATTATATTTTAAGCTTATATGTAGTACATGTACTACTTATTTAGTGACAGTTTCATTTAGTGACTGCAGTGATGAAAAAGAAATTTTACAACTGCTCCTCACATTTACAATCATTTCACTTAATGACCAAGTCTCCAGTTCCAATTGTAGTTACTAAATGAGGACTACCTGTAATGTAAAAGCATCTGAGAACAGTGACAGTACTTGGCTCACCTTCAAAAACTGAATATGTTAGAGCCCAGGTAGGAGTTACATGGAAGACATTAGGGCAGTTAGGGCAGTAGGCCAGACTAAAGGATTGAAAAGAAATCCCACAAGGAAGTATGGAAAATCAGTTCTGGGTCATTGTCAGGAAAGTTTAATATCTTTCTTTCTCTCTTATATATTCATTTTGTCCAAGTGTCAAGTTTGATTCAGGATCTAAACCACCCTTTTTATCCAGCTCTAGTTTCTCAGGGGATATGGTAGGTGTGTAATTTTAATTAGATTGAGCCTTTCAATAGTACTGATTTACAACAAAATTGCTACATTTCTTTTCTAAAGAAGGGACCTAACTCTTCAATGAAAAATAGTCAAATATATATCTTTTTAAAAATGCGTAGTGGGTTCCACTTTCAGTATATAGTATGGAATTCCGCAAGCAAACTATCAAATTATTAAACAGGACACACCTAGTCTCTATGATGCAAATTCTGTTATTTCAATGAAATACGATGTCATTTAATAGGACAGGAATTACAGCAATGCTGACAAACTATTAACATTGTAAAATCCTCACATGTTTTAATTCATTTACGCATGCTTGAGTTTAATATGCTCTGTAACTATGCTTGCAATGTAATTGACGGGCAGCAAGCATGTTCTGTATTTGAGGGGGGGGTCTCGCTCTCTCCTTATCGTGATTGAAACTTTTAATGAATCAACACTAAGAAAATTATTGGCTGTTAAAGTATTAAGCTGAAGTGACAGGATCATGAGTAAACTTTAGTGGAGTTAATGACACCCTCTTATCTGACCCTGACACATTTGCAGCATGTAATTTACAGAAGCTCTGTCCAGGGAATCTTGACAAATGCTCCTAAGGATGTCAGGGCACTGATCCATTTTAATGTAAAACAGATGTGGGTCACATACTCTCATTCATCACTGCACTGAACATTTCAAACTACCGCTTAGATGGATGGTATTACCTGCTGTGATTCCTTTTTCCCTAGGGAAACCCACCTCCCCATTTACTCTAAAATTAAAAAAAAAACCATAACCTTCTCCAGAAAAAGAGATAAAATTCTGCAGACCATCTCACTGACTCTCACACGTGCCAATGAACCCAGTTTTTAGAGTTACAATCAACTATTATCCCAGTTAAAACATTTTAGGCAAACCACCAACTCCCAGATTCATTCCTTCATTGCATCCACCTTACGGCTTATTCTTTTTATCCCTCTTATTGTATTGTCTTATTGTTATACTGCTAATTATCTATTCTACCCCTCCTCTAGATTACTTTGGAATGATATTCCGTATACTAAAAGAAATAGATTGGCATCTATGAAAGATGATATTGTAATAGTGATTATGTGTGCAATTATTTTTTTGTTTTCATTCTTTACTGTAAAAGCTAGATATGTGATTCACTTTAAACATTTAGGAAGCACTATATAATTCTCCTTGGCTTCATTATAATAATAATAATAATAATAAATTTTATTGTCATTGTACATATATACACAGTATACACATACAACAAAATTCACAGAG